>OY740716.1:48465209-48532868 GCA_963513945.1 Hydrotaea diabolus | reverse complement strand
CCGTGAAAAAGTCATTGAAAAGAGTAATGGCCGGTCATAAGAGCCGTGGTGGCCATTTGGCCGATATTTTATTCCATACTTAATCGGAACATGTCTTCATTACAATCCAATAAAAAAATCACAACTATCTCAAAAATATGCGTTTTTATTTTAAAATAAAAAAGTGCATTCTTCTTAGACCCACTTTATATAATTCGAATCCTCCGTAAACCAAAAGAACGATGTCAGCATTGAAATAAAACGAAGGATCTACCACGACCCGATAAAGAAGACGAAGACTTCTGCAAAGGCACGAAGTGGACAAGAATGCGATAAATTGTTAATGTTACAACCAACAATTTATCGCCATGCCCAAGACCGAAGTACTTATAAATCATTTGTTGAGCAGGCCCGAACTTAAAAGAGATTGTGGAACCAACCTTAGTAAGTGTATCTGTGGCATGCTTGTTAGCTGGTCGGGATCTTTAAGGATCCTACTTGGCTGCAGATGTTTAAATGAGTCTGACCCTCGTATCGTTGCAGCATCTACAGTTTGAAGAAAATTAATAATCTTGAAGAAATAAAGAAACATTAATGATCTTGAGGCGGTATATCATTATATAATACTCTATTAGCACATTTTTATATATAAGTAATCCGAAATAACTGAGTTGGGCGTTTACAAGAGCCTTTTATCATTAACCATTAACCCTCAAACCGTCAAGACCGTCTTCGATTTATAGGCTTCATTGCTGTATTAAGACTGGACAATTAAGACTGGATTACAAAACAGCAATAAATTTTCGATGACGCTGAGGCAATTCTGTTTATTGGCAAATCCACTGAGGTGGAAATGTGCCTCATCACTGAAAATTATTGTCTTCGAATTTGAACGCCCATTTCATAATAAGCCTGAATAACTTTAACGCGTTGCTCGCTTGTGTATCTTTCCATGCTTCAAATTGAGTTCATCTGAAATTGAGAAATATCAAATGAAATGCAGAAAAAAATTTGACGTTTAGTTGTGGTTCACATTCAACATCGGCCCTTTAAATTTAACCACCCTTTAGTAGTCATTTAATAACAAAAAGTGCCAATGCTTTTCGTTTCTTAAGGAACAGTCTAGAAGTATTAGTCTTCAAAAACAAAATTAAAAAATTATTAAAATTAATTTTATTGCAGTCATTTTAGTACTTAACCTAGATAACTATCAGCATAGGCCTCTATCCATGCTAACTATTAAAAAGGCGCCAACAAATTATTTTATTAAATTTCGTTTACCAGAATTGAGACATGCTGAAAATAGGCCCTTATTGTTAACAAATGAATTAACTATTGCAGTTTTACTATTTATTTATTTATTTTATTTTTTTGTTAATTGACTTCATTGTAATATATTAAGTCTTATTTATAGAGGCTTAACAAAAATGCCCAAAAATCCGACCAAACTACAAATTTTTAATTTTTTTTTGACCACATTTGGTTGAAACCACTAGTGACAGCTGCTTAGAGTGTCTACTCTAAAGTGCCTTTTAAAACAACCAGATACATTTTAGACGACTTTAATTTATTTCTCATATTCGCTCTCTAAATACTTATTTTTTCGCTTTCCAACTCTTATCAAATTATTTAATGTCCTCCTAGTCCCATTTTCTTACTACTTTTATTAATACTTGGGATGCCGTAAAGAGGATTTGGAAAGTTACGCGGTTCTCAATGCTTTTCAGTCCTGCTTCCGTCCAAAGGAAATTAAGGCGGAAGTTTGGCGGAACCTTCCCAAGTAGACCATTATAAGGCTGGTAAAGATGGTTGTTAAATCTTGAAGCACGAAGACCGTACCTTGATATCCCTATGTTCGGGTTCAAGACACCATCGTGGCTGTATCACTGTCAATTCAATCAAATCCAAGCGTTTCGACCTAAAACTTATCAGCGCAAATTGCAGTTAGCAGACCGTGATTACAACGGATAGTTCATGAATACTTAAACTTGCTTCCGTAGAAAGTCCAAATTACAAGCAAAATGGAATTTTGGCATAATATTATTGAAATGGCCGAAAAAGACAACACCGTTATAAATTGCTTGTTTATGTCTGATGAGGCCCATTTTGACCTAAACGGCAATGTAAACGAGCAAAATTGCTTGTTCTTATTGTAGCACTTTGTATAAGACAAACTACACCATTTCTAATTGAAATTGAGAAAATTTAAATTAAAAGTGTGAAATGCAAGTTGAATTTGAGAAACATTAATTGATATTAAGAAAATGCAAATTAAAATTGAGAAACGGAAATTGAAATTGGATCTGAACAAGGGGAAACTTTTCTCAAATCAGTGAGCTGTGCACGACATAATTATTAATCTGACTGATCGAGACCTACTGTTTAACGTCGGCTCCGAACGGCCATTGCATTTCATAGAGAAATTTTTACATGGCACAGAGATAAATGTCTGACTCGTTAAGCCGCTTGTATTTACGAGTTATAAACCCGCCCACATACTGCCACTTATTTCAATCTATTCACTTTTTAATAGATAATTGTAACATGTACTATCTAAAATATATCAAAGGCCAACTTCGAATAAACTATGCGTTAAATAATTATATAACCGACTACATCCCGGTTTATTCTAAACTGGAAAAAGCTAAATTTTAAAAACCGTTCCCTTTAACTTTAAAAAACGAACCCGTCGGATTTTAAACTCGAACTATTCACCCTAGTTTTATAATGGCTCTATTTTTATTATTCTATGTTGCGAGTGAAGGTTCGTTGGTTTTTCTTTTCTTAAAGTATTTGCGCTGACGGGAGATTTTACAGGGTGTCCGACTGGAAGGTATACTACTTTGTTTATAATTTTTGATTAAATGAAAGAGAATGGATCTTATTTTGATAAATGTTTTATTTAATGTTTGCAATAATGTATGGAATACAATATCAGATAAATGTGCGCCTCACAAAAGCGAGACCTGCACATTTTTCATTACATTTTCACACATTTTACGCGGAATTTCATTAAGTTCATCACAAATAGTTTGTTCAAGCGTTTCTGGTTTGTTTGTATAAACCCGGTGCAGTCAAATCAGGCGACCGTGGAGGCCAATCAACATTTCTCGAAATAACTTGTTGTGGAAGGAGTTCTCGCAGTAATTCCATTGTTATTCTGGCTGTATGCGATGTGGCACCATCATGTTGGTACCACATCTTAATCAAGCCCAACGCAAGCAGTTCTGTCTTTAAAAAGTTTTCAATCATATCACGATATCGCTCCCCATCGACAGTTTCCGTCACGCCGTTTTCATTTTCATAGAAGAAAGGTCCAATGATTCCACCTGACCAAATTGCACACCAGACTGTCACTTTTAATCGATGCAAAGGTGACTGATGAATAATTTGAGGGTTTTTCATTGCCCAGAAACGACTATTCTGTTCATTCACATATGCATTAACATGAAAATGAGCTCCGTCACTCATTATGATTTTTCATGAAAATCGGGGTTGTCATGGGCGAGCTGTAACATCCTATTGGAGTATGTACGGCGGCGTAAATGGTCTTGTGGAAGTAGCTCTTATGTCAACTGAATCTTAAATGGAAGCAAATGCAAATCCTTGTGCAAAATTGTGGCCAACGTTATTCTATGAAGACCTTTGATGAAGGTTGATGGAATGTTTTTAACATATTCTTGAGCAGCAGCAAGGTTTTCAGCCGATCTTGCAGTACGTTGTGGTCCATGCTTGGGCCTATCAGCTAAGACCGTCCTTCTTTGAAATCATTCACTACGGGATAAATAGTGCGTTTTGTTAGCACGTTGTTTCTCCCAAAACTTTCACGTAACTTTCTCATCGTCACAGTAATCGATGATTGATTTTCATAAAATATTTTAACGATTAAAACACGTTGGTTTATCGAATATTTTTCCATAATTATTTTCCACGTCTCTACTTCACGACTGCCAAATATGAACTGTGAAGACTAATGTTTACCAAAATGGCTGCAAAACAAAGTAGTATTCCTTCCCAGCGGGCACCTTGTATTTTTGGTTTTGATTTTTGTCTATACATAGTATATCTCATGAGCGTCTCATGCTCCATGTTTTCTTCTTATACTCGTACTGTACTTCCGTTTTTTTTTAATATTCTATAGTAAAACTGCATTCCTATACATTATCTAACTTGTAGATTTTTTTATAATGCATCCATCCATATCCTACTACATTTATATTTATCCATAGCCCAGTATAAGGGGATCAGTATCTGCATTTTTTTATATGTATCCATCTGTATTCAACGAAAAAATTTAAAAATGTCTCTAAACTTTCACAACGCTCTTTAGGAAACTCTTTTTGCGTGGCTAGTGATCGTTTGTTGGCCGCCACGGCGATGATGCGGTTGGGTCAAACGGTTGTGGGGAAAAATGCAACTGCCGAAGGCTTGGATATGTTAGAGTATCCCTTTCTGACGTTAACGAAATATCCGGCCGGATTAATACTTCATATTGGAGCTACGGTAGCCGCCAGATCCGTTAAATTGTTGGAACGAGTGCCCAATCCAGATGAACCCGAAATCAGAGATTCATGGTGGACAGAATTGCGCATGGAAATAAGATCACACGCTCGGTCATTGGGTTGCAATGTTGTCCTCGGCTATGCGGAAACTACAACCATATCGTATGTATTTGATTTCATGCAACAAGTGTATGTGTAAATGTTGACCGATTCTTCTTTTGTGTTACAGAGACGATGTTTGTGTTCTCTCGGCAACGGGCACTGCCGCTATAATAAACATGGGTTACAATCGGTCCATATCCCAAAGTGACATTTTTAATATAACTAAAACTACAGGTGGTAGCATCATGTCCGCTTCGTTGGAAGAGAGAAATGCTGGCAGCAATGAACCCTCCGCTAAAGATTCGGGCGGTATTTCAAACGGTTCAGTAGGTAAAAAGTATGGTCTTCCCTCGGCGATGATGGCGCCAAAAAATACATGTACCGTTTGCCATGTACCCTACAATGCAAGTTCCATGCCGTTTAGTGTGAAGATGAAGAAATGTGCAATATGTTGTAAAGGACGTGTCCCGGATGTGCTCTTAGCTACCCTGGAGGTACCTGATTATGTACAAGTTACAGGTTAGTTGTTAATACTTTGTTCAGCAGATGATTGTGGTTACTATGAACTGCCTGTCTTATTATAGGTCGTGGGTGTTTTCTTCAAGCTCAAGTTGTTCGAGCGAAAAAAGATTTGCGTTCGGAGTTGAACGCTAAAGAAATTTCCGATGGTTTACCATTCCTGGAATATGAACTCCATCGTGTGCTTATTAATAAACTAAAGGCAAAAGGTATGAATTCAATATTTGGCCTAAGAGTTCAAGTGTCGATTGGAGAACGTATGATAGCTTTGGTGGCCACCGGTACGGCTTTGTTTATAACGGCTTTGCCTGTGCCGCAAGTGCCCAAGATAGTTGCCGGCAACTCATGGACCGATAAGCAAAAGCTCAATGAGCTTCAAAAGAAGCTGCAGGAGACATTTGAACGATATCAAGAAATCTATCAGCTGAAGCCTTTGGATCAAGAAATGCTAGACAAAAGTTCTGATACAGATGACTCAGACGAAGAGGGTGTAGATGTCGATTTGAATTGTGGCAATAAAGACACATGTGTTCTGGAAGTAGATGACATAGAAGATTTAGAGATAATTTCGCTCTTAATGGAGCCACAACCACCAGAAGGTTTTCATGTCGTAAACACACAAAAGGTTCCCGGAATGATGGATATAGAGGCGGTAAAGAATTTACAAATGTTCACTCAAGTCTGGCGAGCCAAAGCTGATACCGGGCAGACCGTAAGTGGATTTCCCAAGCATTTTCAAAGGTAAGTAGGGTGAGATAATCAGTCAATTCGCTAGACCAATCCAATTCTAATATGTTTAATGATTGGTCTGTAAAGACTATTGCAGACCATATACTTTAAGTTGCGTACCATGATTCCCTGTGCCATTTGTGATTTAAAATTTAAACTGGACTTTCCAGAAAGTGTAAGAGGATATACCTTCTAAATATATTTTATATTCTTGATTATAATATAATTAATGATTCTAGGATCAAATTCAGATATTAGTGACAGGCATGGCCTTAGGCTTGGGTGATTCAAGTAAATCAAGATATAAACGTAAAACTCTGGTTAATGGTCAAATAGATAACTCAGACTCTTTAACAACTGCAAACAATCAACACAATGAGAACCACAAAAAAGCAATGCATGAGGAGGATTATATATTTCCTTTAGACGAAGATCAAATGGTGGAGACGCCAACTCCAGCTACGAATATGCCTTTATTTGGTGCTCAACTCTTTAAAAATCGCAAATCTTCGCCAATACAACTGACAACGGCACCCGGATCAGTAAGACAAAGAACTGTAAGTGATATTGCCCTACTTTACCGCTGTACTCGTTTAACACAACTTTATTACAGAATCGTGCGAGTGATCGCAACGGTGTAGATATCACTCCTTTAAGTTTTGTACCCGGTGCTAAGATTGAAAAGTATTTGGGAAATTTAAATTTCTTCTTTATACGAGAAAGTACATCGATAAGAGAAAACGGAGGTATCAGTGGCTTTGTCCATGGTTTTATAACAGAGGTAGGTACAATTAAGATATGATTTATATTACGAAAGAGAATGGGCTGTGCTATACTAACAATTTTCCCTTGAGTGCCGCAAACTGTAAGTTCAAATGCTAAATTATTCAAACCATTTCAATTTCAGTTATTAGCTGTGGTACGCGCTCACATCGCTGCTCTAGGTGGCAATGCTATGGTATCATATTACATTTCCGAATTAATCCTCTTCGATAACCAGCATAAAAATCAGGTAATTATACTAGCAATTATAGATTGTTTTGAAGTCATTTCATTTCTTATCTAATTTCATTAGGGCCAATGTTTGATTAGTATTGGCGGTGACGCCGTGTACGTTTCTTACCAACATGATGACTGATATGTTGTATAACTTCCGCAGCGACGTCAATCATCACAAGACGACCTACAGGTTGTTACAATTTAACAAAAAGTATGCAATATTTACTTACTTAGCTAATTTATTAAAGAAATGTTTTGGTTTATTAACTATTCTTCTGGGCAATTTTGTTAGCGATCCTGAACCCGCTCTCTACTTACGTACTTGCTATGACTCTACTTTTATTACTTTCTATTACTTGTTTCTTAATTTATTTTTATTCTTTAGATCCGCCTTTGTTACTTTTTAACGTTTTCAACTTCTAAATTTAGAAAAGTTGTGTTCAATCGACAAAAACTAAACTGTGACTATACATAGAATGTACTTGGAGTTTTGGATTAAAATCAGAACAACAATTAATGTTTTTTTTTTTTTTTTGGAAAAAATAAAAATTCAAAGTTGAAACTTTTGTTCCTGATAATAAGTAGTTGTAGTTTTATGTTTTTCTTCAATTCGTTATAGAAGAGAACCATGTTTGCCCTATGTTCAACTCCATGTCGTTTGTTGCCTTTTTTACAATTATTTGCAGCAGAATATTGAACATATTGCCCGACAGCCTGAGGCTTTTTTGGTATCGAAGGCTTTGTAAAGGTTATTCTCTGTTTTAACTGCAGATATGTGTCAGTAAACTTCATTTGCATAGACGTACTAGTTTTGTGGGGTTACAAAAGTCAGACATGGTTTCAAACAGCTTCTTATTGCGGTGTCGATGGCCAAAGAGGATTAATTTTCTCGAGACTTTCCAGGATTTGCCGCAATGTACAGGGTGGTTCATCAGCCGCTACCAAAAAAAATTCGTTACTTTTTTCTCTTAATGAATCTGGTTAATTTTTTTTATTTTGCAGATTCATTTTTAGATTTGCATTTTAAAATTAACATTTTTAGATTTAACACGCACTCGAGTCTGTAGTTTCGGTTCAAAGAGAGTATAGGCGCACGTTTGGCGGCAATCCTCCGAGCAGATGGACCATAATGAGACTTGTTAACAATTTTGCCGGGCATAGGACAATCATCAGAAGACCTTCCCATTGAAATCCTTCAGTTCGGACGGAGGAAACTGTCGCAGATGTAGTTGCTTCCATACAAAACAATCCATTAGTTTCGACAAAAAGCTTATCTGCTCAAATGGGTATAAGCAGACAGTCATTGTAATCAATTATGCACAAAGATTTGGACTTATTTCCATATAAAATTCAAATGGCCAACAAACTGAAGGCAGCAGACTTCCCGATTCGCTTGGAATTTTGCCGGAAGATGCTTCAAATGCTGGAAGAGGACGGAAACATGTTTAACTATATGTTTATGTCTGACGAGGCCCATGTCGATTTAAACGGCAACATAAACAAATAAAATGGTCGAATATGGAGTGCTTTCAAACCACAGATACTTCATGAGACGGAAGTTCATCCACATCGTGTCACAGTATGGTGTGCAGTTTCATTACGATGCATTGTCAGGCCCTACTTCTTCGGAAAAAAACGGTTACTTAAGCATGTTGAGAGAGTTTTTCAATGCAGAATGACGCCGAATAAGATTTTCTTTCAACTCTGTGTGGTTTCAGCAAGATGGTGCAACTCCTCACGTCGCCCGGCCTGTTATGATAGAATTGCGACGAAAATTTCCCATGAAGCTGATATCCAGATACTCCACATACTGTTGGCCTCCAGGTCGCCTGACCTTACGCACCTGACCTTTTCTTGTGGGGTTATTGCAAACAGGAAGTCTACAAAGCAATCCATTCCAGAAACAATTGCTGCTATTCCTGTCTCAACTCTCCAAGCAGAAATGAACAACTTTTTGGTAAAATGCCGCACATGCATTAACGACTAACAAGGCCTAAATCCACGCGGTCGCGAATAAGTCGTTCACATAATACGCTCGAGGGAACATTGTAAGTAATTTGTAGTAAACTAATACGACGGCAGTTGGCGCAAACCATAATGTGCATTCTACTTCATCACCAATGATTGGTACTGGGTCGTTTTGTCAACAGAATCTTCAGGCGGCAATAGGTTGTAAAAGTGTTCCCTCCATATACTCAGTACACTCGTTGTATCCGTCAGCAGATTTCCATCTTTTCAAGAGTTCATACAAGATGGCCCTTAATCTGATGTCTGACTTTTTGATAGAATTTCCGGGTATCATTTTTTCTCCTGTACATCTCAATCTCTTTTTTGTCGGAATATGCGCTTCTATTCTCTTAAATTCGATATCGCTCCCATTCTATATTTCTCACAAGCAGCTACACCCTGCAGCGTTGCGTTACGCACTCGTCGTCGTTGTGTGGGAGCGCTGTTCAGTCCCTCTTGTCTATGTCTTCTGTCGACAAGGAGCGGAAAAATGTTTCCACTGCGCACTAATAGCAGTTACACCCAGCAGCGTTGCGTTATGCCTCGTCGTCGTACTATGGGTTCCGTGAGAGCCTCCTTAGTCTATGGCTACTGTCGACAATGAGCGGAAATATTTTTCCACTGCGCACTAATATCATTGAGCACAGCAGTGTTTTCGTAGCAATTGGGATAGATAAGTGAAAAACTCATAGCCTGTCTGTGCTGCGGGTGACCAGTCCCATGTTGTATGGACCAGAAACTGGAAGTAGCCTTTTGGTTACGAGGTCTGACCGGAGACTTAAACCTGGCACCACAGGTAGTCAGTGCACTGCTTTCGTTACACTAAGTCAGGAGCGTACCTTTGCTGCTACTAGGTAATAATTCGAGTCTTTGTTGCCACTTTGGATCGCTCGAACATCTTATCCAGAAGCGTGCATTCCGTCTACTACACCATGATCATTTTGCGTTTTGCTATCTGGGGACTTAAGTGTTGAAATCTAGTGCTGCTTATAACCATATTACGAAATCAATGAACCTCAGTCCGTTTTCCGAGGTGTTTTCGTGGAGGCTGCGTCCAAAGATGCTTTCCCTGCCGACTTTGGCATTAAAATCCCCTAGAACAATTTTCATGTCATGGCTGGAACAGTGGTCATATGTCTGCTCTAGGCGCTCCTAAAAGCTATTTTTGGATCTTCGCCTTTCTCTTCCGTTGGATCGTACGTATTATGTTGATGTAAAAACATTTTTTTTCGATGCGAATTGTGGGCAGTCGTTCGTCAACTGGAATGAACCTGGAGACAAGATGTCGTATCCTCTTGCTCACTAGAAAATCACACAAGTTTTTGGTTGTTGTTATTGCAGCTGTAAAAAACATAGCAGTGGTTTTTTACAACGGTCCTTGTCCTGTGCATCGTTATTCCTGAATGGCGGTGATGTCAGCCCTATCCGCCAGCTGGATAAAGCCACCTTCCCAATTGAGGGTTTGAACATTCCAGGTGCATATCTGAAAAATCATGGCCATGGTCCTATTTAAGGTATAACAATTTTGAGGTCCGGTTTTCATTCTTCTTTTCGTTTTTATTCCGGTATTGCTTTTTGTGGGATGGCTTACAGGGCTGACGCTCCGAACCATAATTTTTAACGTTTTTATGGTAAACCCGTTGTACTTGATAGCTCACTACCCTAACGGTTGTAGGGATAATTACCCAGGTAACACCCGAGCTATTCTCGAAGGTCAGTATTCACTTAAGATTAGGGATAACCAAGTTAAAAAGTGGACTCTGCGGGGATAAAACCAATCAGACCGTTGTTTGGTATTACAGCATTCCCTACGTCACTCCGACTGAAACAGCGTAATTAAAACAGTTTCTTGCATAGGACTATGGGTAATTTTTCAGTTTTCTGGCCAAAACCTGCTCAAGTCGATCTCAAATTCATACATTTTATAAAAAGTTTTAAATTTATTCCATATTCTACGAGATATACATTTTTTAAATGTGTTTTTTTTAAAACATTAGAACATTGCGTTATAATTGTGAAACTTATTACAAATATTGAAGATTTGTGCTGATTTATGCAAACTTCGGTCAAGAAATGTTTCAAACATTCGAAGAGCGGTCAAAAAATTTTAGGAACTTGGTCGGTTAAAGACATTACTACTCCTTAAAAACAATGCTGCTGTAAACGAGAGTGCCCTTGGAATTAGAAACTGAAGGAAGCTCGTCCAGTCAAAAGTGCTTTGCAACAAGAGGTTGATTTACATCTGCTGTCCTTGAATATCATAACAAGGCTGCTGCAGTACCTAGGTAAGACTAAAAATGTGTCCATAAGTGTGACAGTGTAATTCACAACGCGATATCTGATATTTCTGTTACCAGGCAAGGACACATGGTACTGTCGAACTTCTGACACCAGAACGTATGTCGAGTAAACACTGATGGTTCAAAATATAACAGTCAAGTAGGTTAATATGCTACTCCAACGATTTGGACTACATATTTCGCGAAGACTACCTAATCATCGATGTGTTTATGAAGGTGTTATCCTGTGTAAAATAATGTGAGGATAAAATAACCTCTGGCATTGCAACTGGCATCATATAACGGGTGATTTTTTAAGAGCTTGATAACTTTTTTTTTAAAAAAAACGCATAAAATTTGCAAAATCTCATCGGTTCTTTATTTGAAACGTTAGATTGGTCCATGACATTTACTTTTTGAAGATAATTTCATTTAAATGTTGACCGCGGCTGCGTCTTAGGTGGTCCACCCGGAAAGTCCAATTTTGGGCAACTTTTTCGAGCATTTCGGCCGGAATAGCCCGAATTTCTTCGGAAATGTTGTCTTCCAAAGCTGGAATAGTTGCTGGCTTATTTCTGTAGACTTTAGACTTGACGTAGCCCCACAAAAAATAGTCTAAAGGCGTCAAATCGCATGATCTTGGTGGCCAACTTACCGGTCCATTTCTTGAGATGAATTGTTCTCCGAAGTTTTCCCTCAAAATGGCCATAGAATCGCGAGCTGTGTGGCATGTAGCGCCATCTTGTTGAAACCACATGTCAACCAAGTTCAGTTCTTCCATTTTTGGCAACAAAAAGTTTGTTAGCATCGAACGATAGCGATCGCCATTCACCGTAACGTTGCGTCCAACAGCATCTTTAAAAAAATACGGTCCAATGATTCCACCAGCGTACAAACCACACCAAACAGTGCATTTTTCGGGATGCATGGGCAGTTCTTGAACGGCTTCTGGTTGCTCTTCACTCCAAATGCGGCAATTTTGTTTATTTACGTAGCCATTCAACCAGAAATGAGCCTCATCGCTGAACAAAATTTGTCGATAAACACATTTCGAACCGAACACTGATTTTGGTAATAAAATTCAATGATTTGCAAGCGTTGCTCGTTAGTAAGTCTATTCATGATGAAATGTCAAAGCATACTGAGCATCTTTCTCTTTGACACCATGTCTGAAATCCCACGTGATCTGTCAAATACTAATGCATGAAAATCCTAACCTCAAAAAAATCACTCTTTATTTGCATTTTGTCCTCACACAATGGCTCCCATTCATCATTAGGGTTTCAGGGTGCCAGGGTTCGGTACAACAGACGAGAGATAGAATGCATACTTGTGTCCATCATGCGACCACCGACAACTTCAGAAAATTTGAGAATGAGAATTTAGCTTATTGACCAATATGAAAATGAGCCACATCTAAAAACACGATTTTTCTGTAAAAATCTTTATCTCCTGCCAAATAATCTTCAGCCCATTGGGAGAAACGAAAACGCATCAACTGATAATTTTTGGTGTTATTGGAAAGACACCAAAAATTTGAAAAATTACACTGTGCGACAGCCACAATCGGTTTGGGATGAAACCACCGGGGAAAGTTATATCGGTCAAAAAAAGGTCATACGTGTCCCAGCGTTTCGTTGGGTCTCATCTAGGAATCGAGATATATCGATTTGAAGTTAGTAAGTATCGTATAGGGGAATTTGTCACGTTTTTGGCTCTTTTGTTTGACATAACTTGAGAACCACTCGTCCGATTTAGCTGAAATAAATTTTAAAAAACCAAGAATTACAATTTCCTTAATCTGTTTATATATTATTTTCCTTTACAAGTAATAGTTTCCAAGTTAAAAATAAGCAAAAATAATTTTTTTAGGCAAAAATAATTTTTTTTTTCATACATTTATTTATAATTGCGAAACTGTTGCTTAAGTAGGAAAACGGTTTAAGAACAGATTAGAGGAATTGTAATTCTTAATTTTTCTAAATTTGTTTCAGCTAAATCGGACGAATACGAACTTTCAGGTATTCTTTTTTAATTTAAGTTGGAAAAAAATCTTTAAATAAAGCAAATTTAATTACTAATTTTCATTGCAATGAATTTGTACTTAACTTTATATATAAAAAAAAATATTAAAAATGTAACTTTTACCAACCGATCGCCGACTGCAAAACATAAAGTATCTTGTAAGTATAAGTCCCTACCACTTTTTGGACTGAATCATGCTATCATGTCTTAGAATTTTATGACGATCAATAAAATAACGAGATGACGTCGAAGACAAGAATTTTACCGAAAAATCGTGTTTTTAGATGATCTCACTTTCATCTTGGTGGCTGTGTCCATAAGCAAAAATGCCGCATATGGGGTTTAGAGAACTTACACGTGACTGAGAAGCCGATGAACCTACAACGAGTCACTGTTTTGTGTGGATTTTGGCAGGCGGCATCGTTGGGCCATTATCCTTCGAAAATGAGCAAGAAGTCGCCGTTACCGTCAACGGTGAGCTTTATCACGCCATGCTAACCGAATATTTGTTTCCAAAAACTCAAGAGAATGACATGGACGACATTTGGTTTCAACAAAACGGGGCCACATGTCACATAGCCAACGCAACCATCGATATTTTAGGTATTTTTATTAAATCAAATAATCAGCCGAAATTGTGATGTCACCTCGAGGGCAGTGATTTGAGCCCTTCGGATTATTTTCTGTAGGGATAAATGTTACGCAAAGCATCCAGCCTTGAAACATTAAATCGAAGTTGCCATTGACGAGATTCGAGCCGAAACAATCGAAAATGTACTGAAAAATTGGGTTGATCGGATGAGAAACTGTCGAGCCAGTTGTGGTAGTCATACGAATGATATTGTGTTCCATTATTAAATGACAAAGTTCAACCTTTTCAAAAATAAGCATACACTTTAAAAAATTATAGGTATTTTTTTAAAGCCGATTCAAATTTGAAATTTCCCACCCTGTACATATGTTTAACTCCCAACAGTACATTATTCGTTTCAGCTACATATGTCCAAGTATTTTTGAAAATGAATTTCCGAAACATTTCTTACATGTATTTTTTATGGCAAGCAAAAATTTCGCTTGAAGTGGTGACTACAACCCTTAAATATCTAGACAAATAGTACTAACAAACGTTAACTAATAAATAATGGCATGTTGTGACCTCAATATAATAAAATATTTTTATTATTTAAAATATGAAACAAGCCACTAATTGTATATGTGACAGCGTATAGAGAAAGGGACCTAAGGGTAAAAAAAACAATTTTCATTTTTTTCTTTTCTTGATGTGGACAACATCTGAGCATCGAATGAGACCGATCCCATGTCCCAAAAGTGTTCCCTCCCAGAGAGATTCGCGTTTTATGAAAGTGAAGTCGACCTAAGGGTAAAAACCAGTTTTGTTTAGTTATCTCTGGGAGGGAACACTTTTGGGACATGGGATCGGTCTCATTTGATGCTCAAATGTTGTCCACATCAAAAATAAAGTGAAAATTTATTTTTTTTTACCCTTAGGTCCCTTTCTCTATGTGCTGTCACATATGTCGATTGGTACACTTAAAAGGTGGGTCTAGGTACAATATTTTTGGTAGTTACAAACATTTGCCATTATACTTACTTATAATCCACTGTTCCACAAAGTTGTGACAATTAAAAATAAATACAAGAAATGTTCCAGATTTTTGAAAATCTTTTACAAAAGAATCAATTTTTAGGTTATTTTCAACCAACTGCCACAAAAATTTCAAGGTCAGTTGATGACAAATCGAAATCGCTACGCGAAGTGGGTAGAATCACCACGTTATTTTCCAAAACAGTTTTTATTTTGGTGATGAAAAATCACAAATAGTGGAAAAACCACTAACTACGCATAGGGCCAAACAAATACACCTTGTCAAAGTTATCTGTAGATTTTTGACAGAGGTATAAGTTGTAGAAATTTGAAATATGCAAATTATACATTGGGCCTGGTTATGGTTGTCGTTGTTTAAAAAATAACACTAGTCGTATTTCAACAAAAAAAAAACCTATTTAAGAGGATTCAGTATTGGTCTGCCGCATATAATTACAATTCGTATCTTATGGATATTACGATTTATTTAATTAGTCAAATAGGATTTTAATGATAGTTGAATAAAAACAAATCGAAAAATTATTTGCATCGTTTTGTGTCGAAATCTTTTACATTATGTATGAACACATATTACCAGTTATGGCCGAATGGTCTTTGAATCATGATTTTATAAAAATAAATTTAAATTCATTTTATCGTTTAGTATCGAAATCTACTATAATTTGTATTAAAAGTTTTAGAAAGCGTAATCGGCTGCACCAGCATTGGGCAACAAAAGACGAACGGCGTTGCTACGCCACTTAGAGCTTCACCATATAAACACTGTGTGGATAAATACCCGAATATCTGTCAAATTACAAACTTCATCCATACGATGATGTCATACAATTGTGAATGACGTGAATTGATAAACAAGAAGAGGCATAGATGAGTAATGTTTTTATTCTGTTATGACCAAAAACCTATTGTGATCATTTGGCCATTGTGGAATTGCGAAAAAATAAAAAATTGGAATACCTTTAAATTGTCCCATTGAAAATAAGTAATCAGCATGGATTGGCTATTTGGCAAAAAAATCTCTCCCGATGAGATGTTAAGAAAGAATCAAAGAGCTCTCAACAAAGCCATGAGAGATTTGGACAGGGAGCGTATGAAGATGGAACAGCAGGAGAAAAAGATTATAGCCGATATTAAGAAAATGGCCAAGGAGGGCCAAATGGATGCCGTTAAGATTATGGCTAAGGATTTGGTGCGCACAAGACGTTACACAAAGAAATTCATGTTGATGAAGGCTAACATTCAAGCGGTGTCACTGAAGATACAAACACTGAAATCTCAGAATACAATGGCTGAAGCTATGAAGGGTACGTACACACACTTCCCTGTCGGTCGAAGTTGGATTTATTAAAGACATATGAGGGGCTATTGCCAGACTAGGATACCCAACATTCAGATATTAATGGCACGAAGGTGTAGTTTCTAATATCGAGGGAATTAAAAATCGGCCAATATTTAATTTGGGCACTATTATAGGGTTTCAAGCAATTAATTGTTGATGTAGTACATTCCTTGTAAATAGCCAATTACGGAAAAACAGCTATGGCATTAGTTTCCTCAAGATGGAATTGATTTTAAAACTAACGAGTTTGTCTCTTGTTAAACTTATAGGCGTAACCAAAGCCATGCAGAGCATGAACCGTCAATTAAACTTACCCCAGATACAAAAGATATTGAACGATTTCGAAAAACAATCGGAAATTATGGACATGAAGGAGGAGATGATCAATGATGCTATGGACGACGCCATGGAAGACGAAGGCGATGAGGAGGAGACCGATGCTGTTGTTTCTCAAGTATTAGATGAGCTGGGCTTGCAATTGGGCGAACAACTTGGTGATCTGCCAACGGCCTCAGGGTCTTTATCTATTGCTGGCGGTAGTAAAACAACACCAACAGCTGTAGCCGCAGGTGGTGCTGGAGGCGTTCCCAGTGCCGGCGGTGGAAATGGAGGGGGTGCTGGAGGCAGTGGGCCATCGACGCCAATGTCTGATGCAGATGCTGACTTACAGGCTCGTTTGGACAAATTAAGACGGGATTAAATATTTTAATTTATACCGTTGATATGTACAATAGATTTTTTTAAGGTTTTTAATTTGTATTTGTGTTTTGATATCGCTCACCGCATGTAACTAATAAATACATACCGCTAAATGTAAAGGACATCCCTCCCCACCTGTAGGAAGATGTACTTTTATATTGCCACTAATTAAATGATTGAAACCATGGCGTTTTTCAAAATATAGTATCGAGCTTACTTTACTTTATTACTTTAAAACCACAATACTTCATTTAATAGATTTCTTCAGTTTCGACAATTGAACTAACATTAAACATTAAAATGACAAGATAAATTCTAAGCAAATCAGCAATAATTTAAGATGTCTCCTGCCTCCTGCAGCGACAACATGGAGTTACATTCATGCAAACTTTACATACTACATATAATGCCTTATAATCCATTTTGTACAAACACCTCCTCAACTTTGGAGAATACTTCTTCAGGAGAGAGACCGGCATCGATTTGTTTTACCTTGCCTATTTCTTCGAAGTGCTTAATTATTGGAAGCGAGTCATTGTTATAGGTTTGGATACGTTTCTTCAAACTTTCCATATTATCATCCGAACGCCCAGAGCCACTTTGACCCCGACTCAAGCAACGATTGACACACACATCTTCAGAGCAATTGAAAAACAGGACAAACTGGAAATCGACTTTTTCGGACATTTGCCTATTCCATCCATCCAAATTATCCTGGTTGCGTGGGAAGCCATCGATGAGGAATTTATTTTTATCAGACTTATTCATGGCGGCCTCCAACAGAGAACACGTCACCTCCACCGGCACAATTTTGCCATTACGTATGTAATCCTCAATTAGAGCACCAACCTCAGAACCTTCACGGGCTCTTTCTTCTCTCAGCAGATCTCCAGCCGACAGATGAACGAATTGGAAACGTTCTACAATTTTAGAGCACTGAGTACCCTTGCCAGCGCCAGGTCCTCCCAAAACGAATACAATTTTTGGCTTTTCTTCCGACATGTTTAATTGAGTTATCTTCGCTGTAATTGTACTGAAGAGCTTTTTTGTAGTAGCAAGGGTGGAATGTTGATTGGCTTGAGTAAGGAAATTACACGACCTTGTGAGGACTTTGAACATTAAAAAAACACGAGGATGATTATGCAGATACTTTTTTCTGTATACAACGTTGTTGAAGGCCCATTTAATACCACCACAAATTAAATAATTGGTTGGCCAGTTTCTTCTTCTTATTTACGTTACATATTCTAAAGCCACTCACAGTGAAGTGAGTGCCTGGATAAAATGCACACCTTTATAGTTGCCAGATATGTGAAATATGTAAAGATTAAGCAGAATTTATATTATTTTTTACATATATTTTTAAATACTAAGTTGACGACATCTAATTGATTATTTATTCATTCTACCATTGAGAATACAAAAATTGTATATATTTAACTTAATTTCCTAACGTTGGTCAGCCTTGGATCTAACAGCCGACGATGCTCTTCTATTGATGTGGCAACCCCAGGCACTCTGCTACACGTGAGAGGGTTTGTTGACATTTTTTAGTTGTAGTTTTAATTCCATTTTTGCCGCACAAATTCTAAAAATGAGCTTTCTTAAACCAAAAGATATAATAGAAGAAGGTGATACGGTCATCCTGTACATTAGTGTAAACTCTATGCACGCCATAGAAGCAACTCCCACGATTGTGAACAAAAAGGGCGAAACCATAGAGCACATATTTCAAACCTCCTTTGGAGCTTTGAAAGTACGCAACATAATCGGCGTAAAGTATGGATGCCGTGTGGAATTATCCAAAGGATATGCGTACGTACTTCTGCCGAATCCTGAGCTATGGACACAAACATTGCCCCATCGGACGCAGATTATTTATACACCCGACATCAGTATGATTCTCCATCAACTTGAGGTAAGACCGGATTCTGTTGTTATCGAGTCCGGCACAGGATCTGGTTCATTGTCGCATTATTTTTTAAGGGCTGTGAAGCCTCACGGACACCTGCATACGTTTGATTTTCACGAGGCTCGAGTAAATCAGGCTCGTGAAGAATTCCAACATCATGGCGTGGGTGATTTTGTGACCGTCTATCACAGAGATGTGTGCGAAAATGGATTTGGGGAAGAACTAAATGGCAAAGCTGATGCGGTCTTCTTGGATTTGCCGGCTCCCCAATTGGCAGTACCGCACGCATTTAAAGCGCTGAAAGAGAGTGGTACGTCATTTGCTATATAGAAATTACCTAATTTCATTGGCATCGACATATAACATATATTTCTCAGGTGGACGTTTTTGTTCCTTTTCACCCTGCATTGAACAATCTCAGCGTGTCTGTGCGGCTTTGCAAGAACTTGGCTTTACAGAAATTCAATCGTTCGAAGTTTTGCAACAGGAAGATATAGTAAAAACGAAAACGTTTCCAATTATGAATTTGGAATTTCTTAAAACTAAGGTATGATGATCATGATTTATAAAAAAAAATATTTTAAAAGCAAATCTATTCTAGAAACCCTCGGCTGATGCTTTCGAAGAAGGTAATACTACTGATAAAGAGTTGGCTACATTTTTAAAACAACCTAAAGAAACCGTTAAAGTTCTAACGTCTTCAGCCCCACCGACACAACCAGGACATACCGGATTTTTAACTTTTGCCACATTACAACCGGCTTTTGCTAGATAATTTGGCCAGGAACAAAACAATAAATGTAAAATATTTTGGAAACGACAAATTTGTATATTACAAATTAAATATGAAAGTATTTACTGGCATTAAAGCGTGTGTATTTCAGATAAATTAAGCCTGCTGCTGTTTTTGATTTAAATAAAACCTGTCAGCTGAATTTAATCCAGCTTCTGCAAAAGCTTCTATACTCAACATTTATAGGGGCTAAGTACGAGGCGATGTCGTGGAGTGACGGCAGTCTAAATGCCTATGACACATGTATATCGGGTTCAAACCCTCGTTGGGTGAACAAAGATTTTACAACGGTAATTGCTCCACATCGCAAATGCCAGCAAAGAGTTAAATCATAGTCAGGAACAAGCTTTTCCATATAATGGAATAGGCGTAAGCAGATGGCTTCAAATAGAAGCTCTCAGTCCACTGATTTGAGAGAAGTTTCCTAGTTGTTCTTCAACAGGGTACTAATTGAATTATTTTCGTATGTAAATACGAGAATGTCGGCAATAAATAGCTTAATCACTAGTACATGTCGTCAACTGCTGTGAAAAATACTAAAATGTTTCGAACAAAATGTGCGAAAAATTGTTATACTCGTACATTAGGGGTGAGATAGAGCAAGAGTTTTCGATTGGGAGGGAAAAATTATTGGGGGTCTGTCATACATTTTATCCCTCTAGCTGCGACTCCTAGGTAGTTGCGGGGCTTTTTGTTAATATTTCCCCCCATCCCACGACCTTTGACCTCGATGAGCTGTCACTTTCCCCAATCCCACCTCCCCCATTTTTTGGCCCACGCATTTTTTTCCAAACCCCACAAAATAAGGGGGTGAGTCATACCCAAATCTTACTACTAAGAATCTCCATACAACGCTATCCCACCCCTACTCGTACATATCAGATTTCTGAGAGTTCAAAACTGAATTTTGTGTTTTCATGAGGCCATATTTATAGACCCCTATTATCTACCAAAAACCAAATATATATAGCAAGGGCTTCATCTGTTTTCCGATTTCTTATTTTAGTCAAATTTATACGGCAATGCATTTTTTAATTCTCGACAAATTTCTTTGGGTCAGGTTATTGCATTAAACATCACTAAGGAAATATAAGAAAATAAGCTTATTTAACCTTAAAAATTAAAAGGCTTGTATGTATGTTCGAGTATTCCTACAACAATAATTATTTTTTTTAATTATTAAGCTATTTAAAGATCCCAACTTTTTATTTTTTGCAAAAAAAAAACAACCGTTTTTCTTCTAAAATTCCACTGACGCCTTAAAAATTAGCTGATAAACATGTATCATTTATTATTATATGACCGTACGTATTTTATTAATATATGATCGTTAAATAATCGACTAAAATATAAGTTCTGCATCCACCCAACAAGTTTAATTTTTTTTTGTGAAACCTTAGAATTTTAAAATAGTGATATTTTTGGTTAAGCCCCTAATAATTAGGAGGAGATAGGAAACCAGCAATAACTACGTAATTTTTAACAAAAGCCTACCCAGATTCAGGAAAGAACCTCTTACATATTTTAGCGGCAGGTTTTCTACTCGTAAAGTGCGTTTGCATATACGAAAGAAATTTCGAAAGTCAATGTTATTGATTTCGTGGCGAATCCGACGAATTTAGATTTTATTTGTGAATGAGGCAGAAGTTAATTTACGAGAAAGTCAAATCATAAGTTACACTGAGCCGACATTATATCGAACACAGCTTACTGTTTTGAGAGAAATTCCCGTTTGTTCCTTAAATTATACGGCACTTGCATACTATATAAGTTGCCATTTCTTTGTTTCAGTGTTTGACAATTTATAAAATGAAAAGGTACACAATTAAGCAGCGCGTTAAGATTATTGAATCCTTTTACGGAATGGGCGTTCAAATCAAAATGAACTTTGTGCACTTCGTGATTTTTTTATCGACAAAATGTCGGTCGACAATCGACCAAATGTGTCTACAAGAATTGTGTGCAAATTTCAGCAAACCAGGTTTGTAGGAAATGTCAAAAGTGCTGTGCATGCTATCGCCCAGTTTGTTGTCGTCGACTTATAGTTCTTCGAAATGAAGTGAATTGGGTTCGCTATCGCGAGATGATAACGAACTTCTTCTGGACAAAAATCTCCATACAGACAATGTAACAATGGCTCGCGAGAAATTCAATGGTCAGTTACCTTACGTCGTGCGATATTAATTGACAGCCACTATTATGTGAAAGAAAAAGTGTACGTTAATAATCCGAGAATAATTCAAGAGCTAACGGATGAAATAATTCGGCACATTAACGACATTGAACCTCCATTATATCTCAGTCATTGAAAATATGAACCATCGGATAGAGGTATGCCAACGAAGCCGTGGCAAACAATTGGTCAATATTTATTTTTCACACATAATTGTTGTTGTTGTAGCGGATCATAGTGCTAGGGTGACAGCACTTGGCCCAAAAATTCCTCCTTCGGGTCGATCCGGTGCTGTCATAGACCCATCTATCATAATAAAAATAAAAAATATTTAGACAATTCCCCAAAAACCTTCTTGGATCAACCTTAATATTCATTAACGACCAGCTGAAGAGAGCAGCATCGAATATGGTTGTTCTAGAAACTGCTCACCTTGTTCAGAGACTTGAATGCAAAAATCAGGAAGATTGTTACGAGAATTGTTTGACATCCGTTCAACGACCGAATGTTGTTCATTGCAGAAAAGGAAGCTCTCCTTTGAAACAGAAGAAAAGTTAATCTCTTGCAAAGAGAAAGCTGAATTGAAACACTAATAAATATATATTTTTTAAGATGTATTCTGCCTTTAGTGCATTTAGCATTCGCTTTAAATTGTATCCACTTAACCAAATCATCAAAGGTCTCAGAAAGTACCTTGCAAACGACTGTCTGTTTCAGGTGGTGTTGTTACCCACGCGGCATATGCGTTAATGCTCTTTTAAAAGGTCGAAATTAACTTTTAAAAAATGATGTTATGTACGAGTACGTTCTAGAACATCATGTACGTTGGCCAGCCCACAGGCCCACGTCACGAGATAATGCGCTCACTTAAAGTTTCCTTCAATAAATCGATTGTTTGTTGGCTGTATAGCATATAGCGCCGTCTTGTTGGAAGCAAAGGTCGTCCACAGCAACATCCTCCAATTCAGGCACAAAAAAGTCATTAATAATGGCTCTAAAGCATTCCCCAATGACTGTAACATTATAACCGGCTTAATTTTTAAAGAAATATGGACCAATGATTCCCTCTGCCCACTGAGCACACCGAACAGTGACTTTTTATGGAAGTAACGTCGTTTCAACATTGGCTTGTGGATTTTCATTACCCTAACTGCGACAATTTTGGTTATTAACGTACCTATTCAACAAAGAGTGAGCTTAATCGCTCATCTAGTTTAGGGCCCATTCACTACGATTTGCAAACGTTGTTCCGGAGTAAGTCTATTCGTTGTGAAATGCCAAACCAAACTAAGCATAAATCAAGTAAAAGGCCAAATCAAATAGACCAACTACGAAAAAAGTGCGGCCAGATTAAAAACCACACGTCTTAAAAAAACACCATTTAGTTTCACATATCCCATCTCGTGCAGATGAACCCAATACGAATTCGTCGATAAGACCTCATCTTGTTCGTTTTGTCGGTAATACGTTTTCTCGGTTTATATCGAGCTTTCTTAGAGATCGCACTATTAGAGTTGTTGTAGATGGGTTATCATCCAACACACATAGGCTGACCGCAGGGGTACCACAGGGCTCTGTCCTTTCTCCCTCTTTATTTCTTATATTCATTGACGATCTATTGGGTCAGACCGTGAATCCAATCTTCTCTTTCGCAGATGATAGTAACCTCTGTAATTCATATTCATTCGACCGTAGGCCGAGTCTTCAACATATTGAAGACAAAAGGCGAATTATGGATGAGACACTTGGCCGGGATCTACTGGCCATTTCCGAATGGGGTCGAGTGAATAGAGTAGATTTAAATGCACGTAAGACACAGTGCTGCTTGTTGTCTCACAAGCGATTTGCTGACCCAACAATATCGTCAATTTCTATCGATGGTACGGATATTGAACAATCAGAAGCTCTCGATGTTCTGGTCTTGAAAATACAATGTGACGCTCGTTGGGCGAGACATGTATTCTAAGTGTAGAAAAAAGCACTCAAGTGCATAGGCTTTTCAAAGCGGTGCAAGAAATATTTCACTCCTTCTGATCTTTTCAATATCTATACAACTTACATCAGGCTAAGGATTGAATACAACTCCCATATATGGGCAGGTTGTTTTCCTTGAGCATCATCGGAGTGTGGGTTGCGTGACGCTGTTCTATCGTTACTTTCATGGTGTGTGTTCATCAGACATCCGTCGCCTTATTCCTGACGTAAGGATGTTCGGCAGGGATACGCGACTTTCAAATGTATTTCCCACTAATTGTGACATACAGAAGTTAAAGACAAGCGTCAATAATCATTACTCCCTCTTTCCCCCCTCCGATCCATTACTTTCCACTCGCCAACGCAATGCACCGCATGTATAGGGGGCATCCCCTGAGTGTTGGTTATTTAAAAAAAAAATATGTTTTATAATAATTTTTACTGCACTATTCGATTGGTAACCAAGTACGGGTAACTTCCAAACAAATGTTTCTTTAGAAAGCTATTGTTTACAGCTATTGTTGTCAGAAACCAGGAACATAAGTACTTAGTAGGGACATAAATACTGTTACACACGTTTTATGCTGTAAAATAAAAAGTACTGAATGTTTTTGGACCAAATACTTTTTAATATATTGTATCCAAAAAGAATCTACTTATTCGAAATGTCCGCCTTTTGCCTTTACACACGCCTTATGTCGCACTGGCCATTAGCTGCACGAACCTCGTCCATTGCCCACAGATCGAACCAAAGCAGTCTTAAGAGATCCAATGTTGGGGTATCGTTTGTGACAAATATTGTTCTCTAAAACCGTCTACAATTTGTAACCCAATGGGTTCAAATCTGGACTACCTGAGGTCCATTCTTCAGAGGAAATAAATGCTGGCAAATTGTTTCGAAGCCAGGCCTGGGACGTTTTAGCTTTATGGGCCGGCGCAGAATCCTGGTGGAAAGTCAATGGCTGGTTTTGGAACTGGGAATTGTGAAGAGGCTTTACAACAGCTTCCAAAACGGTTAACTTTGGCCGATGTTTTGACTCCATGTTCGCAGAAATGCAGGTCAGTGATCCCATCGTAAGAGACACCCCACTGAAGCTGGGTGATAACCCTTTTCCACCCTTGGGATCAGTTCAGATGCTTCCTTAGATGACCGCGCATATACTCTACAATTTTGCCTTTTAAATTTTTCCTAAACGGTAAAAAAAGTCTTTTTTATTGATTCGACTCATGGACTTTTGCGTGATATTCATCTCACGGGCCATGATTTTCTGTTTTCGGAGCGGATTTCTGTGAATTCTTGATTTAACGGCTTTGATGACATGCGGTGTTCGAACAGAGCTAGGCGGTCGACCGGTGGCGGTCTTTTACATCTCCAGTCTCCTCAAACAGTTTTATGCCGGGTCGTTTTAAAAATATCGCTTTTTTATTTCACACTTGAAAAGAGCTATTACAGCGATACTGTTCTCATTATCTGATCACTCCATGATGAAAGTTGAAACAATTTTGAAATCCCGTTACAGACTAACGCTATTGAGGTTAGCTTTCAAAACCCATATGACATTAACGGGGTATGTTCAGTTCTACTATTCAAATGGGTGTGTTCAATGTTGTAACAGTATTTATGTCCCTACTAAGTAGTTGTGTACAAGATTTTAAATACTAGGTATACGCAGTAGTGATTTGGTTACTATGGCACTACGAACCTTGTAGAACGGTGTAGATATATGATGAAAATAAGCAATTTTTGTAATCAAAAGGCATAACCTAAAACACCACCATATGTGACGCACAAAATAGAAAGGGACCTAAGGTTAAAAACCAGTTTTGTTCAGGAGTCATTTTAAAGATTAGGTCCCTTTCTATTTGCGCTTAGAATCGTCGACTTCACTTTCATAAATCGCGCATATCTCTGGGAGGGAACACTTTTGGGGCATGGGATCGGTCTCATTCGATGCTCAGATGTTGTCCACATCAAAAAAAGTGAAAAGTTGATGAAAAATTTTGTTTAGGAGAGCCATTTTTAAAACTAGGTCCCTTTCTATTTGCGCTCAGAATCTTCGGCTTCACTTTCATAAAACGCGCATATCTCTGGTAGGGAACACTTTTGGGGCATGGGATCGGTCTCATTCGATGCTCAGATGTTGTCCACATCAAAAAAAGAAAAAAAAAATGAAAATTGATTTTTTACCCTTAGGTATCTTTCTCTATGCACTGTCACATATATCTAATATTGTTTAGTTTTTTTTTGTCAAAATATAATTTATGAGAGTTTTTTTAATGGCAATTTCTGTGTTCCTTGTAAATGAATGGCAGTACCAGTCTATAGCAGGGTTTAAAATGCTAACGCAATTTTAGTCAAAAGTACAGAATTTGTCAATTAGTTTTAGCATAAAAAAGTCAAAACTAATATGCGAACAAATGCTAAAACTAAATTAGTCGTAATATTCAGTTAGCGTTAGCAAAATAAACTAACGCTAACCAAAATATGCATATATTATTAGCAATGGAAGAAGAAGCAACTGCTGATTTTGCTAACGTCTTTGCTAAATTGTGCTAATTTGGTGACTAATTTCGACTTGTGTGTTTGGTTCGGTTTTTGTGTGTAACCGAAAATTGTGTTCGGCTCGAGTACGGTGTTGCCTACCTTTGATAGACAATAAGTTGTGTTTTTAAAAAATCGCATGAAACAATATTGCTGTGCGTTTCTGTAGCTGTTAAAGGTATATATATATAAAAACAAGTGAAATTAATAGCACAGAAATAATTCGAGGTAGGTACTCGTATATATTTACATATTGTTTATACATATAATATAATGTTATGTACAATGACTAATAAATCACTGCATAGTGGAGTCCACATGGTTAGATCCGTTTAACTTCCAACGGGAATGTTATATGTTCCACATTTAACATTGGATTGAGGAGATGCATAACGAACTATGAAAATGCTGAAATAATAAATATTCGTAGAATAAATAGTATGACTGTTTAACCTAATATTCTCAATATTTTTCAAACATACATATTGAGCGTTTTAATAGAAAAATAGTCCATCATTTCGCGTTTATTTAGGGCATTCGTTCAGAAGTTATTGACACTGTTCGAAAACGGACAAAGAGAGAAAATAGAAACACTACGAAAGCGTGCTATTGCTCTTTTGACTCATTCACTCATTGACACTCAGATACTCTGGAAAATCTTTTATTAGTAAAGCTTAATCCTGAGTTTCTGCATACAGCCATATCCGAACTTGACCTTTGTGCTGATGAATAAATATTCTGTACAATAAGATTCCGTTTATTATAAAAAAATTAATTATTTTTATTTTCCATATTCAACTAATCTCATTTCCTTTTGAATGTTCTTTCAAACTAAAATAAATTTATATTTTTTTTCAACTAATGTGTTTAACAATTTTTTAATTTTTGAAGGCTATTTATTTAAAAAATCTTGTATCAGAAATCCCCACTACGGTACCACTATTGGATACTTTGCGTCATGTTCCGTTGACAACACTGAAACCAGCTCAAATTTTTTGCTAACGAAAAATGGTTAGTCAAAATTAGCAAATTTATAGCAGCACATTAGTCAATTGTGGTTAGCAGAGGTGTGTCATTTTTTTGACTAACGCTAACGCGAGCTAACGTTATTCGGACATTAGTTTTAGCTCTGGCTTGTGGAAAAGATTGTTAGCATTAGTTTAGCAAAATGATGCTAATGGTTAGCGGACTGGTGCTTTTAAACCCTGGTCTATAGTCGTAAAGCCGCCTGCATTTACAAGGATGAGGTCACGACATTAGTACGGTAAAGTTCTTATGCGGCATAGGCATATACTGTCAGAGTCCGCTGGATTTAATTTTTATAGGATTTTGGCAGTCAATTTCCATACAAAACGAAATTGATTTCTTAACGAAATGCGATTTCAATTTAATATGCGAATGGGGTATTTTACACATTTACAATCCACAATTTTCGGATTTTGTGTCAGAATTACAATTCTGGATTACAATTATGGAAGTTGCCAGCCGAAGTCCTATGAAAATGAAATCCGGAGGATTTGGATAGTAAATTTCCTTATTGGAATGGTATTTTTTTCAGTGTTTCCGCCGCCAACAATTTGTAGTCGGCTTTGTTATTTCGATCTGTCATGTGTTTTTTTTACTAATGTTTACAAAGTAGAAATTTATCGATTGACCGTTTGACGTAAATACAATTGTAGACAAAATTTGTCTGCTTCATTCCGGACAACTATTTGCGGTCTTTCAACCTCGAGCCGTAGTAAAATAGTACATACCAAAACTTATCCCGTCGTTTCTGACTCCAAATTCACATCTTTCGCTTGCAACTGAAGGATGGCGCAGGTTCTTAAAGGTTTTCGATACGTCCTGTTCATATCTGTGCTGGTGGGCGGAATTGGCGCGACATTGTACCCAATTGTAATAAAACCTTTAATAAACGTTGACGATTACAAACAACTTAGGAAGCAAATTCCAGTTGATAGACGCAAGTAATGATCTGGAGAGCCGCTACTCATGCATGCGGACATGTGTTCTATTGGGCGATGATTGCATTATGTAAACGCATTATGTAAACGCAGTATGTACGTACGTATGTATATATGTACGCCTGTAATGTTAATGTCGACTGAATTGTCGATATTTCTACGGAAAAATTGATTTAATAAACAAACACAACATTTTTATATATTTTATAGTGTCTTACTGTGAGCTCGACTGTTACTCTGTTACCTGCCAGTTAGTTGGAATTTGGGTTGTTATCGAGTAGCCGTTGTACACACGATGTAAAAGTTGGACATTTTATCCAAAAAAAATATTGCTTTATGTTTTAAATTTTCAAATACAATCAACAAAACACTGACAGTTTAGTATTGTAATATTGTAAATAGGCAAAATGGGCCCAGGGGGGGGGGGGGGGGGGGAAATGTTTCCCTTTAGGAGACTAAAGGTACAGGGTGGCTCACCAAGTGTGCTGCAATAAGAATAATTTTTTTTGTTAATTAATGTATTCATTTTTTTTGTTAATTATTGTATTCAAATTGTATAATTTTATATGACTAATTGTGTTTGAAGAGGACAGACCGTAAATGACTCCATGCTCATCCACGCATATGCGGCTGCTGCTCAATCCAGTCCAATTCCTTGGTTTTATTGTGTACTTAGTAGGGACATAAATACTGTTACAACATTGAACAGACCCATTTCAATAGTAGATCAGAACATACCCCGTTAATGTCATATGGGTTTTGAAAACTAACCTCAATAGCGTTAGTCTGTAACGGGATTTTTAAAAATTGTTTCAACTTTCATCATGGAGTGGTCACATAACGAAAACCGTATCGCTGTAATAGCGCTTTTCAAGTGTGTAATGCAAAACAGCGATATTTTCAAAACGCTCCGGCTACTAGGGATTAGCCGCATGTTCGTCTACCGATGCATAAAAATGTTTGAGGAGACTGGAGATGTAAAAGACTGCCACCGGTCGGGCCGCCCCCGCTCTGTTCGAACACCGCATGTCATCAAAGCCGTTAAATCAAGAAAGTCCATGAGTCGAATCATTAAAAAAGACTTGGGACTTTTAAACGACGTAACGGACATTTATTGACTGCAGCTTTAACAAAAAATAGGATTGAAAATACAACGTCTTTTGGTGAAGTACGCTGATAACTTGCACAGAAAAATTTTGTTCACCGATGAAAAAATTGTACCGTTCAGGAAATATTTAACAAGCAAAATGACAGAGTGTATGCGCGGTCATCTAAGGAAGCATCTGAACTGATCCCAAGCCTGCAAAAGCGTCATCGCCCAGCTTCAGTCATGGTTTTGTGGGGTGTCACTTACGATGGGGTCACTGACCTGTATTGCTGCGAACAAGGAGTCAAAACATCGGCCAATGTTTACTAAGAAACCGTTTTTGAAGCTGTTGTGAAGGCATTTAACAATTCCCTGTTCCAAAACTAGCCGTGGACTTTCCAGCAGGATTCTGCGCCGGCCCATAAGGCTAAAACGTCCCAGGACTGGCTTCGAAACAATTTGCCTGCGTTCATTTCCTCTGAAGAATGGCCCTCAGGCAGTCCAGATTTGAACCCATTGGATTACAAATTGTGGACGGTTTTAGAGGACAAGGTTTGCCACAAAAGATACCCCAACATTGGATCTCTTAAGACTGCTTTGGTTCGAGCTGTGGCCAATTTTTCAATGGACAAGGTTCGTGAAGCTATTGACGATTGGCCAGTGCGACTTAAGGCGTGTGTAAAGGCAAAAGGCGGACATTTCGAATAATTAGATTCATTTTGGATACATACAATAAATATATTAACAAATATTTGGTCCAAAAACATTCAGTACTTTTTATTTTACAGCATAAAACGTGTGTAACAGTATTTATGTGTCTACTAAGTACACTTTACCACAGTAGGCAAGAGGTGCAGTCAAGTCTAGTGGCATTTTTGGATATTAATTTTGGAAGTTTCGTTGGAGCTCTGCCATACTTGGTGTGCTATATGTTCAGTTGGTCCATCATTCTGGAACCAAAAGCTGTTGAATCCGATTGTCTTCGGCTAAGTTTTGGGTAAAAAAAACTCCAACATTTTTAATAACTATCCCCATTGACAGTCACCGGTGCATCGTTTTTTTTTTTCAAAGTGTGGCTCCACACTGCAACTTGATAAAACTGCACACACCTTGGCACAATTCCGTCTCACGAACTTAATACCTTAAAAAATTATATAATCAGGGCATTCATAGCAACCATGTCGGTTTTGCTAATTGTCGTTTTTGCAAACCAATGTTGGTTTTGCCCATTTCGAACGTAAAAATGAACAATGTTCGAATCAGCTGTTGCTGATAAAACCGATAACATTGTTTTTCCAGACACTATTTTAAGAGTAGCCCGACTTTTTAACATTTTGCCAAGCAGTTCAAAAACGTTTAATTTGTCTTCCATGACATTTCGTAAACATTTAATGGAACATTTTCGTTCAAGTACAGAGTAATGCTTTTATTTATATGTTTTTTTTTCTTCGGTTTCTTGATTATCACTTATATGCTTTCATCAGGTTTTCTTTCTCTTTTATTAGGAAATATTAGGATTTTTTTTAATTTATATTATTTATTTGATTTTATACTGAATTTTCTCTAGTAGTTTATGATGTACTATTTTACATTTTGATGCATATTGTAATTTAGCTTTAATAGGCCCCAATGGGCTTCGAATTACATGTCAATAAAGAAATGAAATAAAAGCATTTTTTTTCTTATCGTTATTAAAACCAATAGTGACAACATTGGTTTCTATGACAGCCCTGAATTGCTGGTCGTTTTGGCTTAAGTGGCCCAAAAAACATTCCGCATGGTCAAAATGGTCGATAAGTAGTTATCGGCCCTCATATAAAGGGTGGTTAAATTTTAAGGGCCGATGTTAAATGTGATCCACACCTAAACGTGAAGTTTTTCTATGCATTTCATTTGATATTACTCAATTTCAGACTAACTCAATTTGAATCATAAAAAATACAGAAGCGAGCAACGAGTTAAACTTATTCTTACTCAGGCTTATTATGAAAATGCAAATCAATTTTCGAAGAAAATCATCTTCAGTGATGAGGCGGCACATTTTCACGTCAGTGGATTCGTCAATAAGCAGAATTGCCGCATTTGGACGAATGATAATCCAAGAGTGATTGTCGAAAAAACAATGCACCCACAAAGAGTGACTGTTTGGTGCGGTTCATGGGCTGGCGGCATCATCGGGGCCGTATTTTTTTTCAAAATAAGTCCGGTTAGGCAGTTACTGTGAATGGTGTTCGCTATCGTGAGATGATAACGAACTTTTTATGGCCCGAATTGGAAGATATGGATGTGGACGATATGTGGTTTCAACAGGATGCTGCCACTTGCCACACAGCTAACGAAGCAATGGCTCTTTTGCGCGACAAATTCAATGGAAGTGTTTTCTCACGTCTTGGCGATGTTAATTAGCCGCTAAGATCATGTGATTAGACACCGTTGGACTTCTTTCTTTGGGGTTATTTGAAGGAAAAGGTGTACGTCGATAAGCCAGTAACAATTCAAGAGCTAAAGAATGAGATAATTCGGCACATTAACGGCATAGAACAAAATCGACATCGGTCCTTAAAATTTAACCACCCTTTATATAAAAAAAAAGAGTTCAAGAAATTAAAAAAATATATATGTCGTCGTTGTCAGAATGGCTTAAGTATTTCCGGCCTTGAAAATAACACGCCCTTCTTTTTTAATGATTGGGTACTCAAAGCAAATTGATTAACCATTCCAGAAATGCGAAACATTGGGGTGGCCATTGGGGGCCCTCAAGACACAAAATAGTGGATCGTGAGGACCTTTAGGCCTAAAAAACAATCCGATATAGTCGTGGTTCAATGCTACTGTTAAAATTGCGTAAAGCCGCCTTCGGAATTTAAAGAAAATAATTTTTCAATAACTCGAGCTCGAAAAGTTTAGGTTGAGATTGTGTATTTCTCTTCATCGAATTGAAGAATTTTACCCGAATTACGTTGACTGACAGTGACCCATAGTAGTGCCCTTTAAATTCCCGAGGCCCTAGATAAGGCCTGTTCGTAACTGAAAGTCTTTAAGTCGAAGGATGGCAACACTGGAAGAGCGCAATGAAATAACAAAAGTAGTGGATTAGGTTATGCCTTGATAAACAAGACTAATAGTTGTCATTTTTTTAAAAAAGCTAAACACTGCTAAACTCGATTCTGAAAAGATTTTTTATTTATCGAGTCTTAACCTAAAAAATGGACAATTTAAAATCGGCTGTAAAAATAAGTACTGATAACTTGTTCAAGTTTCTGGTTATATTAAAAAAATTTAACTTTGTCATATAATAATGGAACACCATCCGATCCGTTTACGCTTCGCCCAATGGGCTGAAGATTGTTTGGCAAGAGATGAAGAATTCTAGCGAAAAATCCTGTTTTCAGATGAAGCTCATTTTTATCTCGGTGGCTATGTTAATAAGCAAAATTGCCACATATGTGGTTCCGAGAATCTACACGTGACTGTTTGGTGCGGTGTATGGACTGACGGTGTCATCGGGCCGTACAGACTGGCGGCGTCATCGGGCCATACTTCCTCGAAAATAAGATCGGCCTAGCAGTTATCTTGAATGGTGATCCCGTTCGCGAGATGATAAAGGACTTTTTGTAGTCAAAAATTGAGGACATGGAGCTGGCCGTTATGTGGTTTCAACAGGATGGAGCCGCTTGCCACACAGCCAACGATACAACGACTCTTTTTCGCGAGAAATTTAATTGCCGTGTTTTCTCACGTCGTGGCCATTCCTTTGGGGATATTAAAAAAAGTGTACGTTAATAAGCCAAGAACAATTCAAGAGCTAAAGGACGAGACACCTAGACACATTAACGAGATTTAACCTTCACTATGTCTTAGGGTCATTGAAAATATGGACCATCGGATAGAGGTATGCAACTGAAGTGGTGGCGAGCATTTGGCCGGTGTTTTGTTTTACACATAATTGTCATAGATGCTTCTATCATAATAAAAAATATTAAGTTAATACTCTAAAAACATTTTGCACCCTTTATGTTACAATTTGAAACGTGGTAAAGTTCGACCAGGCCGAACCTTATATACCCTCCACCGTCCCTACGCTACTAAAGTATTAAGCAAAAACAAAATATTTCGAGTTTTGATATAGTTTTGAGCCACATGATCCAAAATGTTCAGAAACTATTCCCTTTGTTAAAGCATTTTGTGCGTCGCAACTAATAGTACCCATTTTAACCGTTGTCCGTCCACAAGAAATTAAGATTTGTTAAGCAAATTCTCAAAAAGTACTTTTTACCAAGGTACCTTTAGTCCATTAAAGGGAAACTTTTGACCCCTTGGGCCGATTTCACCCATTTAAAATCCCAAACAGCTTATGACCATAATCATGATTCGTTTGACCACTATAGTGCTTTAAATACACCCGGGCGGACGACGTAAATTGCTAAATCGCCTTAAAACTTTACGACGATGAAGAATATATTTACTCTTTAGGGTCATAGATCTATATTTCGTGGTGTCGCAAACAAAATGGCAAATTTTATATACCATCCACCTTTTAGAGAGGGGTATAACAAGTAGAAAAGTTTCAGCCGCTTGATCCGACTTACATAGTATGTCTTCACATTTTAAATTTTCCGTCGTTCCGTTCTTCATTGCCTGCAGCGTGCCGATTTTATTAAAATCTCGTAAAAGGTCAAGTGTGTGGGAGGTACTAAACACAAAAACTTTTTCTTAAGCTCATATAACGATGAAAAAAAACTTTTGCAGAAAACGAAATTCAAACATTACAAAAAAATTATGTGGGTTTCAATCTACGCTCGGATAATGTCGTTTGTTAGGAGGTACAAAAAGGGGCGTGGATAAGGCTACAATTTTTGTCAGCTAGTCTAAGTTAAAATCGATTTTCTAATTACTAATTTTCAGCAGAATCGTATGAATGGTATTCAAATTGTTATGCGAATACCAAAAGTGGGCGGAATAATGCATTTGATCTATAGATACCAGAATGGGGCGTGTTTTTCATTCTTTCGTACACATTAATATGGAATTCACGTTATCCTATATAGGTTTCTAATCAGCACTAAAACGGTTTTTGTGTGGGAGTTTCCAAAAGGGGGCGAGGCTAGAAATCTATTTAATTGTCTATAACTCTATTCATAAGTATTGATTTTGAGTTAGATAAAGTATGCAAATGACTTTTTTAAGCGTTACACTTTAAGCCCGTACTAAATTATATATACTCTTTTAAGTCTAGTAGTAAGTTCGGTCACGTGAAAAACATTAATCGCCTTTACGTAAACCAATAAACAAGTATATTATTTGCCAGGGTAATCAAAAGAATTAGCACAATTGTGTGCCAGATATTGATAAAATACAATTTTCACCGCACTATCACAGAGTTTGACACATTTTCACATCAAAAGGAAATCTTAGTACCGGTCCAGTAGGGTGCAGTTGATTTACGTATTGGATTTCTTCACAAGTAGTTTTTTTTTGGGAATATCTTAGGAATATCTTTTGGTTTGCTTGTAAATATGTTTGGGAATTTATTGGACTAATTTATTTTAATTTTTTGATATACACTCGACTTGTTTTGCATGTAGCAACTGGACAAAAGTCTTTTGTTGAATGTTATTCGTGGTGGTTGCCATGGTATACGGGGTTCCGGAATTATCTGTGATAAATTACAAACGTTACGAATTAAAAGCGATAGAAGCTAAGACAATTAGAAGGCGAAACTTACTATACTCCTGTAATCGGGACTTCCGCTGCAGGTCGGGCACCTACTACGCTTGTTTGTATCCACACTTTCGTTTGTACTATCCAGGGGCGACCAACTATGGTAAGTCGTTTTAGGTCTTATGTCAAATAGTTTCTCACGTCCCAGAAAACTAAAAGATATCACATAAGTTGGTAAAACCAGTTTTCGTCTTCCCAGATGGCATATATATTTCGCCAAACTTACTTTGGTCGGGGTTCCATCCAAAAATCTGGCATGCGCTTGCTTCTCATTATGTCGGATAAGCGTTGCAGCAAACGCACATTTTCCGCTTCAACATTGAGGGTCCGTTCTTTTTCCGATTGTATCTTTTTGGCCTTCTGTACCACATGTGGATAGCGTATGGGCGGCGAACGATCAATGGCCGCTTTGGCAGATTTCACCTTTTCCCTATGCTGTTCATAACGTCGTTGCTCCCAGGGATGTATTAAAAGTTTATCTCTTCTCGATATCATGGCCAGTACACGAATAGCGCGTAAAAGCAAAGGCTGTGAAATTTCAACTTCATGTCCCCCCCAAAAAAAAGGATTTATAACTAAATCGTTGCTTTGGTTATACTACGTTTGCTATGGTGCTGTTTGCCTTATATAATGTTGTGTAAACGTCCTAGTGTGTATTATATAAATCACCTCCATGGTGATTTTATTAGCCTAAATATGTAATTAGTTGAAAAATGCCATCAACTACTTTACATCCCTGCTCAATGTGAACGTGGAAAGTGCTAAACATATTGAAAGCACTTACTTAAAAAGACTAATTAACAATATTTTCAGTTTTAAGTCTGTAACTCCAAATATTAATAACTTCCTTTAAATAACAACTAACTTCCACCCAGGAATGCAAACTGGATATTTTTAACTGTGTAGTATCTAAACATCAATACGTACATACTTACTAACGTACCACAACATCCCATTAATGAAGAAGAGGTAACTTCTCCTAAATCTGTAAGCTATGTACGATTCAATTCTTATACTCACTGACCGGGGACCTACTGTTTAACTCCGACTCTGAACGGCTAATGCATTATATAGATACGTTTTTACTTGGCTTAGAGATAAATCTCTTACTTGTTAAGTTGCCGGTATTTATGAGGTGGCAACCGCCGTTAACTGGCATGACAGTCGTGCACACTTGTATCACACCACGGCTGTCCACATCTTAACTCTACTTAAAGCCATTGAGAAAACGTAAGAATAGTAGGCACAGGCAAGGATTCAAAAGCCGTGTTCTTTTTAGGTTACTAAACAATAATTTGTATGGAAGTTACTCGGTAAGCAAGCGAGTTGCCTGCTACTCGGTAACGAAACGAGTTAGAGTTACCAGACTTATTTTTTTTAACAAAAAATATATTATGACACACCCGGCTTGTCAAATCAAAAAAATATGTTTTTTGTTATTGATACAGGAAAAAATGAAAAGAATGAAAGGAAAAGAAAATGGAAAAAGTGCGATAAAACTTGTATTTCCATAAATTGTATTGATTCTTGCGAATGAGCTGGGGGAATATAATGTCCCTCAAGAAGGTCACAGTCAATTTGTATAATTAACTCCAGTATCTGTATCAAATATTCAGTGTTAAAACAATTTATACTCTTAAGCCCGCTACTAAGTCCGCCTTTTCGTGTGAAGAAATCTCAAAAATCAACAAAAATTAAAAAAATCTTGGCAGACCCTCATGTATGAGTCATTTCCTAAGCGATAATTATGGTTCTTACTGAACCAAATTAAGTTTGTCAATAAAATGTTTACTAAACACGAAACTTTACGAAGTAATAACATTGGTTTTTCACAATTTGCTTTGCCTTTATTTTTTGTTTCCAAACAAACTTTTTTTGGGCTTATGTTGCCATTGAGGCTGAAAATGTTGTTAAATGTTACCAGAACACCATACTGCTAACTAACTAGGTAACTAAGCTAGTTACCTGAAAAGAACACGGCCAAAGATGCTCTCGGCAGCACTGGATTCTGCGCTACAATTATTACTGAAATGGTGTCGGGAATGTGGGCTGGGTGTTTATCCAGCTACCTCCTTCATTATCCAATATAACCAAATATCTTGGACTGGTGTTGAAGAGTAAACTAAACTGAAACCTGATCACACAGCCAAGGACCACCAAGACAACTACTCATATGTCGCACTGCGAACGACGAATGAAATGTTCTTGTCAAACTTGTTTTTTTTGTGAAAAATATGTATTTAAGTATAAGTTGCGAAAAACTCATTCCAACACTTACATTTTGTAAAACTGGGTGGCAACAATGATAAAGCGACAAGAAAATAAAAAAGAATTTAAGTTTGCGTCTTGTCGTCAGCCGCCACGAGTTTTCGCCATACGACAACGATATAGTTGAGTTCGGGCTCTAAGGCGGCAAGTGCTTGATGTTAGCAGTCTTCTATGACTCCGTCTAAGCCTCCGTTCATTATACTTAACTGGCTTCCGCCAGACATTATGGCAAAGAAAATCGTTGGGAATACAGCTATAAATCTTAGCGCCACGGATTCATGGATGTGCACGGACTATGACCGCGCCCACTATATTGGGAGTAGTCAATATGGGATTCCTGCTGACTATGCGAATTAGTTGAATTTATAAATTTTTCTTCAAACTACCGGACGGCATTGTTGCATTGCGTACGGCTAAACTACGGCCGTAGTAAGTTCAGTAATATGGGGTATTTTGCAGGGATATCTTTATATTTAGTGACAGCAAAGCGGCCATAAGATCCCTGGAGATTGTGTACACCAATTCGAAAATTTTTTAAGAATGCCGGCTGTCATACGTCGTAATTACACTCTTTAAGATGGACAAAGGACCAATAATTTAATATCTATTTAGAAAATTATCTGAAATACAGTCAAAATCACTTATAACGACATCGCTTAAAACGCCATACCGGTTATAGTGGCCACATTTCAAAGTCCCGAGTCACAGCTGAAACATTCATTTAAAAAAAAGTATAGCTTACACCGAAATTTTGGTAAAAACGTCAATTTTCAGATTACATTTGAATTTAATTTCATATTTTAAGGCCCGGATTTTTTCTTTTTTTCTTTACGCTGCTTTTTTCATCATTTTCGGTTGTCCAAAATCCGAACAAAATAAAAAAAAACAAACAAAATATGCGGTACTGGAGTGAAAGAAATCTCAGAGAACCAGAGGCCACTGCAATCGGACCGCGTCACTGTGTGGTGCACCATATCGCGAGTAGTCATCATTGGCCTTAATTTTAACCATCTTGCCGTAACTGTGATCTCCGAACGGTACTTGACCATCATACAGGATTTTTTTCAGCCGGCTCTTGAGGCAATGCAATTAGAGGATACATGGTTCCAACAGGATGGTGCCACTGCACACACACAGCGAGGGTTACCATGAATTATTTGAGGCAAATGTTTCCTGGACGGCTTATCTCTAGGAAGGGTTGTTGTGAACTGGCCGGCACGCTCCCCACTTAGCCCCATGCGAATTTTGCCTTCAGTCGAAGGTGTATATCAACCGTCCCAACACCTTGGAAGACCTAATAAACAATATTGAGGCTGAAATTGGCAGAATACCAGTCGACATGCTTGTTAGAGTTCATGAAAACTTCAGAAAACTTATGCAGCAGTGCGCGGACGGCGAAGATCGACATTTGCCAGATACACTATTTTAAACTATGCAATTTAAAAACTCCCTTACTGTTAAATTTAATTAAAATATAAAATAAATTTTTCTGAGGTTCTTAATTTTTTTTATTTCCTTCCTAAATATGCAAATTACCGCGCTCCACCCTGTACATCAAAATGTATATCAAAAATTAGAATTTATTCCTTCAGTTTACGTTTATGTACTTAGTAGGGACATAAATACTGTTACAACATTGAACACACCCATTTCAATAGTAGAACTGAACGTAGCCTGTTAATGTCATATGGGTATTGAAAGCTAACCTCAATAGCGCTTGTCTGTAACGGGATTTTAAAATTGTTTCAACTTTCATCATGGAGTGGTCAGATAATGAGAACCGTATCGCTGTAATAGCGCTTTTCAAGGGTGAAATGAAAAAAGCGATATTTTCAAAACGCTCCGGCCACTAGGGATTAGCCTAGCATCGTCTACCGATGCATATAACTGTTTGAGGAGGCCCGGTCGGGCCGTCAACGCTCTGTTCGAACACCGCATGTCATCAAAGCCGTTAAATCAAGAATTTACAGAAATCCGCTCCGAAAACAGAAAATCAGGGCCGGTGAGATGAATATCACGCAAAAGTCCATGAGTCGAATCATTAAAAAAGACTTGGGACTTTCAAACGACGTACCGGACATTTGTTTGACTGCAGCTTTAAAAAATAGGATTGACAAATGCAAGCGTCTTTTGGTGAAGCAGGCTGATAACTTGCACAGAAAAATTTTGTTAACCGATGAAAAAATGTTTACCGTTCAGGAAAAATTTAACAAGCAAAATGATAGAGAGTAGCACGGTCATCTAATGAAGCATCTGAACTGATCCCAAGGGTGGAAAAGAGTCATCACCCAGCTTCAGTCATGGTTTGGTGGGGTGTCTCTTACGATGGGGTCACGGCATTTCTGCGAACAAGGAGTCAAAACATCGGTCTCTTAACAATTCCTTGTTCCAAAACCAGCCATGGACTTTCCAGCAAAATTCTGCGACGGCCCATAAGGCTAAAACGTCCCAGGCCTGGCTTCGAAACAATTTGCCAGCGTTCATTTCCTCTGGAGAATGGCCCTCAGGCAGTCCAGATTTCAACCCATTGGATTACAAATTGTGGACGGTTTTAGAGGACAAGGTTTGTCAGAAAAGCTACCCCAACATTTGATCTCTTAAGACTGCTTTGTTTCGAGCTGTGGCCAATTTTCCATTGGACGAGGTTCGTGCAGCTATTGACGATTAGCCAGTGCGACTTAAGGCGTGTGTAAAGGCAAAAGGCGGACATTTCGAATAAGTAGATTCTTTCTGAAACAATATACATCAATAAAAATATTTGGTCAAAAACATTCAGTACTTTTTATTTTACAGCATAAAACGTGGGTAACAGTATTTTTGTCCCTACTAAGCAATGACAGCAGATATAGTAAATGATAAGGATGTTTTTATTTCGTAAAAAGACTTTTATTCACCACTTGCGAGAATATTCACACACAAAATTCAACAAAAAAAAAACTACAAATGAAAAACAAAAATTTGTATTTGCCCTCATTGCCCTTCTTTTGGGGTTTCTAAACTTTTGCCAACATCTTAGTGCAGATTTAAAACGTAGTACAAGTTTGGAGAACGTGTGCAAGTGTGTATATGTTTCTTTGTTAGCTTCGCACAGTAGCGATTTGTGTTTAAAGGAAAAAAAGGGTTCAGGTCTTCAACAATAACAATTACGGCTAACCTCACGTTTTATGATTCTGTTGTATCCACTGTATCCATTCACTTCCATACATACAGACCGACGTGTTGTACAATATAATAAAATACAAATGCCATAGGATGGATACGTATGGAGTGATTGTGGTAGTAAACCGCTAAAAATAGAAGGACCCAGGATATCTGCTTAGAAGTTGGAAAAGGAGAAATATGATTAATAATGCGATAAAAGTCTCACATGAACTCGTAGGTAGGTAATACATATTAAGTAGGGAGACTATGTACGTAATGATAGAAAGCGAATTTATAACGTTAAAATGATACCTTATAATGTTCGGCAAGTCAGTACCCATCACCTCTCCGGATCGTCATTAGGTTTACTTTTAAGTTAAGAGATGTCGTCGGTTTGGCTTAGTGAAGAAGCAGCCGCGCCAAAAGGTATAATGCTATCGTCCGGATTTGAACTTCAGTTTGCTGTGATATTTACCTTCACTTTTTATCAAACCACAATGGGACAAATGCAGTGTTCTAAAAACTTGGGTTTTTCGTAAACCGGCATTTCTTGGTTTTATCAAACATGTGAATTGAAAAAACCTACTGTCGGGTTTTTTTAAACGTAGAATTAAATGACATTTCGGTTTAAACCCTTTGTCTAAGAACAGAACATATTTTCCGAATCCTAAGCGAAGTAATTATGCCCTTGAAGGGCCACTAATTCTACCCAGATTTAAAAACTATGGTCATATTTAAATTCGTGGGAAACTGTCGCTTCCAAAACGGTTTGTTGGTAAACTTTGGCCGATGTTTTGACTCTTTGTTCGCAGAAATGCAGATCAGTGACACCATCGTAAGAGACACCCCACCAAACCATGACTGAAGCTGGGTGATGACCCTTTTCCACCCTTGGGATCAGTTCAGATGCTTCCTTAGATGCGCGCGCATACACTCTATCATTTTGCTTGTTAAATTTTTCCTGAACGGTAAAAATTTGTTCATCGGTGAACAAAGTTTTTCTGTGCAAGTTATCAGCCAGCTTCACCAAAAGACGTTTGCATTTTTCAATTCTATTTTTTTAAAGCTGCAGTCAATAAATGTCCGGTACGTCGTTTGAAAGTCCCAAGTCTTTTTTAATGATTCGACGCATGCACTTTTGTGTGATATTCATCTCACGGGCCATGATTTTCTGTTTTCGGAGCGGATTTCAGTGAATTCTTGATTTAACGGCTTTGAAGACATGCGGTGTTCGACCAGAGCGTGGGCGGCCCGACCGGTGGCGGTTTTCTACATCTCTAGTCTCCTCAAACAGTTTTATGCATCGGCAGACGAACATGCGGCTATTTCCTAGTGGCCGGAGCGTTTTAAAAATATCGCTTTTTTCATTTTACACTTGAAAAGCTCTATTACAGCGATACGGTTCTCATTATCTGACCACTCCATGATGAAAGTTGAAACAATTTTAAAATCCCGTGACAGACTAACGCTTGAGGTTAGCCTTCAAAACACATATGACTTTAACGGGGTATGTTCAGTTCTACTATTGAAATGGGTGTGTTCTATTTTGTAACCTTATTTATGTCCCTACTACGTATAACGGGTGATCAATCTAGAGGTATTGTTTTCAATAGTGTTTTTTCGCAGATTACGCGTTAAGGTCCATTAAGTTTTGACGGTTGGCAATCAGCTATTTCAGTTGGGGGATGCGTTTTGCATGTGTTAGAGGGAGATAACTACAGTTTGGCGGTTGACGACGGTAGACTTCTGCAGGTTGCAGAATCAACCGTCCACCGTCAAGACTAATTGGACCTTTAAGGCCCATTTAGTCTCGACGGTTGACGGTGGACGGTTGACGGTAGGCAATCAGCTATTTCAGTTGAGGGTTGCATTTTGCATGTGTTAGAGGGAGATAACTACAGTTTGACGGTTGACGACGGTAGACTTCTGCAGGTTGCAGAATCTACCGTCAACCGTCGAGACTAAATGAGCCTTTAGTCGTGTTAAACGTTATTTTTTTATTTTCAGTTCCCTTTGCCATTTCATCATGGAAAGATTTACACCGCAACAACGCATCGCCGTTTCAGTGTTTGGGCTTTTCAAAAGCTCGAAGAAGATCCGTCGTTTTTGACCAAAATTTTGTATAGTGATAAGTCCATTTTCTGTCTTAACGGCAACGTCAATAAACCAAATTGCTGCAATTGGGCTGAAGAGCAACCAGAGGAGGTTCAAGGGGATCCATTATACTCATACCTAGAGAAAACCACAATATTGATTTATCGAGCAAAAGAGAGTGTCCTGTTCAAACCACATATGGTCCACATCCATATCTTCCAATTCGGGCCATAAAAAGTTACGATAGGGAACACTATTCACAGCAACTGCTTGACCGGCCTTATTTTGGAAAAATATGGCCCGATGATGCCGCCAGCCCATAAACCGCACCAAACAGTTACTCTTTTCGGGTGCATTGTTATTTCGACAATCTCTCTTGGATTATCATTCGCCCAAATGCGGCAATTCTGCTTATTGACGAATCCACTGAGGTGAACATTTTTCACTGGAGATGATTTTGTTCGAAAATTGATCATTCAAACCTGCATAACTTCAACGCGATGCTCGCTTGTGTGTCTTTCCATTTTTCAAATTAAGTTAGTCTGAAATTGAGAAATATCAAATGAAATGCAAAAAAAACCTGACGTTTAGGTGTGGGGCACATATAACATCGGCCCTTAAAATTTAACCATCCTTCATTTTCCGCAAATCCCGAGAAGTTTCGATTCCGGAAGAAATACATTTCATTTTATTCATGATAGGGTGATTAACTTTAAACTAACTCTCGTATTTTATGAGGAAGCTGTAGCTCATAAAGACGACTCATTGTAAAAATGCTTTACGCTCAAGACTTTTAGTGTAGGGTCCTATAAATTGTTTTCTATGCAGTCTAAATTATAGTCGTCTTTAAACATAACTCTGAATAGTTTCCCTTCGCCCACCACCGCCATGAATGCTTTGTGAAACAACATTTCAGTTTATAGACAACATTATGCTAATGTAAAACACTCTCTCCCGCTAATAGACCATGTTATACTTCTAAGAATGATGCTGGCAAAAAATAGCGCAGACCAACCAAAAACAAAAAAAAACTAAAAAAGGATTCTTCTTTTGTTTCTAGGAATTGTCTTTATCACGTATTAAATGTGCTGTGAATATTTGTATCTCTTGAGAAGAAGTAGAAAAAAAGGGAACACATACAATGGGCTAAGTAGAAATTGTTTCACAATGGTATGTTGGTCTGTACAAACATAGACACAATGAGACGACAAATGGACACACGAGGATGGCAAAATAAATACGGTCAAATGCCTCATAAATTAAACTTACTTTAAGCATTAAAATAAAATTGCTTGTTAGATCTAGAGACGTTTTAGGTATGTAGCCTTAAGAGGGTTATGAAATTTCCGACCTTTTATTGATTCCCTGGAATCGGGAATGATTTTTCACTTTTTCGAGAATTCACGGAAATTTCAGATTTAATGCACTGGTATTTTTTTTAATAAAACAAATGATTTTATTATAAAAATAAATTCACATGTAATATTTGTTAAAAGGTCTTACACCATTTCTCAAGTAGAAATAATTTATTTTATTAAAAGTACAAAACTATTTCGCACTGTTCTTTTTGGATCCGAAGTGATACATAAAAAGTTAACCCTCCGAAATTATATTGATTTCGTGAGAAGTTGTTCCCTCATTACGGCTTATAAAGGGCGGTCCAACGATAACGCACGGTATTAATTGTCAGTCAAACCTAAACGTCACGTTTTTTTGCCCCACCCTAATTTGACATTTCTTTGTTTCAGTGTTTGACAAATTCACAGGTACACAATTGAGCAGCGTGTTAAGATTTTTGCAGCTTTTTACGAAAATGGGCGTTTAAGCAAGCCAAAATGCATTTCGGACGCTTCGAGATTTTTTTGATTAGCATAATCGACCAAATGTGTCCACAATCTGGAGAACTGGACCCAAATTTCTGTAAACCGAGTCTGTAGAAAATGTGAAAATGCCTGTGCATGCACGCCCAGTTTGTTTCGTAGAAAACATTGATGTTATCGCGATAGTGTAGCAAACGAGCCGCCAACCTCGACGCGTCTTCGTGCCCAAAATTTGAACATCTCACGAACATCACTGAAGCGAATTTTGAATAAAGATTTGAATTTACACTCTTACAAGGTTGAATTGATTGAAGAGCTAAATCCTACTGAACATTTCAAGCGTCGTCAATACGCCGAACGGTTGGTTGAACAGACAGAAGTGAAAGGTGACTTCACAAAGAAAATTATCTTCAGCGCCGAGACACACTTTCATCTTAGTGAATTGATGCAATTTTGCAAATAAGAATCCACGAGGGATTGTTAAAAAGCCGATGTATCCACAAGAGTGACTGTTTTGGTCCGGTTAATGGGCTGGCGGCGTCGTTGGGCCGTCCTGTATCGAAAATGAGGTCAGCCAAGCAGTTACCGTGAATGGTGTTCAATATCGCGAATGATAATGGACTTTTTGTTGGCCGAAATTAACCATATGGACCTGGACGATAGGTGGTTCAAAAAGCATGGTGTCACTTGCCAGCATATGAAATTCAATGGTGTTGTTATCGCAAGTCGTGCCGATGCTTATTGACCCCCACGATCATGTGATTTGACACCGTTCAGGATATTTAAAAGAAAAAGACGTGGCGAGTAATTGGATGATTTTTTCTATCATAATATAAAATCACATATTAAAAGAATCACAAGTATAACTATCAGATACAAAATGCCCCTTTTATTATTGACCCAGATACACCCAGAGAAAAGATATGGTTACTATATGGTCACGACAACAATAGTATCAAGGTATTTCCCAGCAGAGGGCCTATGTGTAAATGTTTGATTTTTGTTATTGCCGCTTTTAGAAGTCCTATTGATCATAGATGGACCCACCAAAACGTTTTTCGATACCTTTATAGGTTCTGGATTTAGAAAAAGGCCTATGTGCATTTTTTATAGAAATTATCATAAAATTATTGTAGAAGGCCTATGCGTTTTTCTTCACACAGTTGTTTTCAATTTCCAAATCAATAATTCTATATGGTTCAATATGGTCCAAATCCTTAACAGTTAATTGCCATTCCACAGAACTACTTTGTGCTTAATTATGTTCAGATCAGACAATATACCCTAAAACCGGGAGGGACCTTTGTATAAAATCATGGAGCGATATGGTCAAAATAATAAACAGTTTATTTACCATGCCATGAAAAAATTCGTGTCAATTTCCGTCGAGATCAGACTTTAAATGCAACTACTTTGTATGGGGCTATATCTAAACATTTACTGAAATTTGAATCGGCTGTTAAAAAAAGTAATGATAATTTGTTAAATTTTTTGGTTTTATTGGAAAGGTGGAACTTTGTCTTTTAATAATGGGACCCCATCCGATGCGTTTTCGTTTCGCCCAATAGGCTGAACATTGTTTGGCAGTAGATGAATCTTACCAGAAAATCGTGTTTGTACTTACTCGTATATGTATAGCTCATTTTCATCTCGGTGGCTATGTCAATAAGCAAAATTGCCGCATATGCGGTTCGGAGAACACACACGTGACTATTGAAAAGCCATTGCATCCACATCGAGTCCTTGTTCTGTGAATTTTGGGCTGGCAGCATCATTGGGCCATTTTTCTTCGAAACTGAGCAAGGAGCCGCCGTTACCGACAACGGAGAGCGTTACCGTGTCATGCCAAAAAATGACATGGACGACATTTGGTTTCAACAAGACGGACATACATGTCACACAGCCAACGCAAACATCGATATTTTACGCACTGTTTTTGAAAATCAAATACTTCGACGAAATTTTAATGTCAATAGGCCGCCTCGAATCTGCGATTTGAGCCCTTTGTATTTTTTTCTGTGGGTAGATATTAAGGATAAATGCATGAAGAAACAATTAAAGCTTTGAAACTTTGTATTTTTTTCTGTGGGTAGATATTAAGGATAAATGCATGAAGAAACAATTAAAGCTTTGAAACATAAAATCAATGTTGTCATTAAGGAGAATCGACCCAAAACAATCGAGAATGTACACAAAAATAGGGTTGATCGGATATGAATGATTTTGTGTTCCATTATTAAATGCCAAAGGTAAACCTTTCTAATAAAATCAGATATTTGAAACAATTATCAGCACTTATTTTTTTACAGCCTATTCAAATTTCTAGTTTTAAATCGCCCACCCTGCATAAAAATAATGTGAGTGATGGTTAGTGCTTACGGCTTTCATACAAGTAAACCCAGATTAAATTCGGGGTAGGAACATCTAACAATTTTTCTGTGGTTTTCTACCTCTTAAATGTTGGCGATTTGACGAATAAAAGATTAATCTCTAAGCCAATTAAAAACTTCTCTACATAATACATTAGCCGTTCGAAGTATAAAACACATTTTAGAAAGGAACCCGACATTCATACCATCCTTTAGGGACCCTGGTCTGACTTCTAAACATCTTCACACCCCAATTTACTATGAGAGTCAATTTATTATGAAAGTCACAAGATGGTCGAATATGTACAATATATATCTTCAAACCTACTTTAAGTAGTTAATCAACAATCCTACCAAACGAAATAAAACCTACCGATTTTGGTTTCTTAAGACTAGTTTGAGACTCAGAATGATCTTTTAGGAACAGTTTGAGAACCAGAATGATATTTTAAGAACAGTTTAAGACTCAAAATGATCTCTTTACGACAGATTGAGTCTGAAACTGCTGTTTCAACTGATTCTGCTTCAACTGATGTTTTCAGAATTTATTTATTCTCAAACTGGTCTCTCGAAATGTTTGACAAATAAATTCTTGTTAAATTTTTCGAACAATTTGCATACCACCCTTGTTTCAATGGTACTGGAGTATGTATGCTTGGTGATGCTTTTCCTGAAATCCACATTCAAAGTCCTGGGAGAATTTAGGTAGCCAAACATTTAAAACTTACATGGGCCCAATTGTACAACTTTGTCACATGTTTCTGAACATACATACATAAACACCATGTACAATTAAAGAAGGTAAAGTCAAGCGAACATCTGATAACAATTTTTTCACTTAGGGATTTTTGATTGTCACTCATTGTTGACATTTTTTTTGTTTGTTTACATTAAGTGTGTTCGTTTACTTGCAAATTTGTGCAAATTTTTACTGGATCGTGTTCGTTTACACAAAAAGTCAAGTAAATGAGAGCCTGAAAGAGAAAATTTTGACAGTTCGATGTTAGAGAGTTTGCAAATTTTGGTTAAAGAACTTTTAGCCAATCAAAATTTGCAAGATAGAACAGAAGTTTGAAATCAGCTGTTTATATAATAAAAGTAGAAATAAATTTACAACAGAATTGGCAAGTAAAAATTGGAATATTATTTGATTATATAAAGTATACGGTTCGGAAAGTTCTTAGCTTATCAATGAAGGAGAATAGTTAGTTTTTCAAAAATATTTTTATTTTTCAATATAATCTCCTGAAACTACAATACACTTAGTCCAACGCTTATCTAGCAATTCTATTCTATCCCTTGATTAAAATAGTTTTCCTCAAGGTCTTCAAAATAGTTGTTTACAACTGTAATTGCATCTTAATTTGAGGTAAAACGCTTGCCAGCAAGGATTTTTTTTAGATTTGGAAACAGGTAAAAATCACTGGGAGCTAAATCAGGAGAATAAGGTGGTCAAGCAACTCGTACTTTAATTCGTTGATTTTAGCCATTGTTAAAACACTCTTGTGCGCTGGTGCGTTGTCTTGATAAAAAATTATTTTTTTGTGTTGTAAGCAAGGACGTTTTTCTCGAATTTGTACATTTAATTGATCTAAAAGGTTGCAATAGTACTCTGAATTTATTGTTTTACCCTTTTGCAGATAGCCAATCAATAAAATACCTTTGAAGTCCCAAAAAATCGTTGTCATAACCTTACCAGCCGATTGAATTGTTTTTGCCTTCTTTGGGGCACTTCCTCCAGCTTTAGTCCATTGTTTGGTTTGTTCTTTTGTCTCTGGAGTATAGTGGTGGATCCATGTCTCATCAACAGTTATGAAACGACGCTTAAAATCCATTTTATTTCGCTGAAAACGATCCAAACAAGCTTGAGAAATGTTCATTCTTATGCGTTTTTGGTCGACTGTTAACAAGTCCGGCACCCATCTTGCAGAAAGCTTTTTCATCTGTAGTTCTTCATGCAAAATTAAACGGACTCGATCATTTGAGATGCCCATGATATTAGCTATTTCACGCACTTATATTCGTCGATCATTTAATACCATATCATGCACTTTGGCTACAATTTCTGTTGTTGTTGCTGTTTTTGGACGTCCATTACGTGGTTCATCTTCCAGCAACCCAATTTTGTACTGTTGCATATGAAGGAGCACTTTCACCTAACACATTCACCATATCATTATGAATTTATTGTCCCGATAAACCGTTTTTATGTAAATATTTAATGACACCACGCATTTCTAATTTTTCCATTGTAAAAAAATCGCGGATGCGTCTTTTGTGAACAACTGTTTCTATATGAAGGAGTTGCCAGATCGAAACAAAATTTAACATGTGTTCATAGCAGAGATGGAAGTTTCCAAAACACTTAACTTTTTTCTGTTTATACCGCGCTTTTTGTGCTAGGCCCTCGTATGTTAATCACATACGATTATGTTAATCACAGTAAGTGTATAAATTACGAAAAGGGATTTATATTGGGTGCGCACAGAAGAGAATGTGGCTGCAGTAGCCGGGATTGCGCAGTTCAATCTAAGCACATCGACACGTCGTCGATCTTAACACCTTACGCACTACCAAGATGAGAATTCTGCACAAAAGTTTGGATAACGAGTCCCATTGAACTCAGAGATTTAAGGCGGACGACCATCCGCTCCAATATAGCTTAGAGCAGCTTAGAACTGGGAACGTTTCGGTGGGCGTTACAAAGCCATGTTATACGACTATTTTTTACTGAATTTAAAGACATGGATTTGGCGGACCTCTGGTTCAGGTTCATGCAGGATGGCGCGCCATGCCACACAGCCCGTGCTACAATCAATCTTTTGCGCACCAAAATTCTTAAATCGTGTAATCATGGCGATTTGACCCCTTTGGACACTAAAGCCTTGATGGTGACACTGAGAACTATAACTTAGACGAGTTTGTCATATAACGGGTGCTCAATCTAGGGGTATTTTTTCCAACAGGCTGTTTTTCATAGATTGCGCGTGAGTTTTGTTAAACTATATTTTTTTTTATTCAGTATTGTTTGCCATTTCATCATGAAAAGACTTACACCGCAATAACGTCTCCAAATTGAGAAAAAATTTTCGAGCACTTATACCTTTTTATAGTTGAGCCATTTCTGGTTCAACGACAACGTCAATAAACCAAATTGCAGCATTTGGGCTGAAGAGCAACCAGAAGAGGTTCAAGAGGTGCCATTATACCCAGAGAATACGACGGTTTGGTGCGTTTTATGGGCTGGTGGAATTATCGGTCGATATTTTTTCCAAAATGATGATGGCCGGAACGTATGATATCGGACTTTTTGCTACCTGAAATTTAGGCCCGTAATCTGGACAAATTTCTGTTTCAACAGGACGATGCTACTTGTCATACGGCTGCTCAAACAACGGATCTATTGAGAGGTCATTTCGAAGAGCAGTAAATTTCACGTTTTGGATCAATGAGTTGGCCGCCTAGATCGTGTGCTACCACACCTTAATATTTTTTCTTTGGGGCTACATAAAGTCTAAAATCTGTGCTGACAAACCAACTACTATTCAGGTTCTGGAAGCCAATATTACGCATGTTATTCAGGTCATACCGGTCGAAATGCTCGAACGATTCATCCAAAATTTAACCCTCAGAATAAACACCGAGAGCCGTAGTTGCGGTCAACATTTGAAGGAAACTATGTTCGCAAAAATGGTATAAAATGCCCTTTCGAATCAACAATAAAGATTCTACACTTGATTTGAATTTTTGTATAAAATACCTCTAGATTGATAACCCAATATATAATTTTCACACGTTTGCCAGCTTATTTGTTTTGTTTTCACAAATGGGAACAAATCTAGGTTAGTGACAATTCTCAAAAAAATATGGCTCCGTAGGGCATTAAAAACAAATAAGTTTAACAAAAAAGTAGGCGGAAACCTCTATTTTCCGAGTTACGGGACCCTAAATTTCGGTCCTACAACTGGATATATCTGCGACATTTGGATAAATTTCATCATTATGTATATTTTTGACCCGAATTTTTGTGAAAAATGGGTCAAAACTCCGAAAATTGTCTATTTAAAGATACTAATTTCTTCCTACTAGTTTTTGGTCAACACTTTAAGCTTTCATTCGGGACTTTCATTTGAAATGTTACCCTTTTAATGCCGGAGATATTGGCATTTTAGTTTTAGTTTTTGCTCAAAATTTGAACAAAATTTTCACAAAAAATTTACATAGATCTTTTTTCGATATGGAATTATCAATGTACAATAACGAAATTGCACGCTGTGGTAGCACTGCTTTTAATAACGGGGGAAAGTTTATTTCTAGAAAACTCGTTAGAAACGTAAAGTGTAGTAAAATGATAATAAAAAAAACAGTAGGGTATTGCGAGATGATGTTTAGAGATGAAAATAGAGGGGCCATCCCTGCTCGGACTATATATATATATATATATTTTAAGGGACTGAGGCTTAATTCCAAAAGAGGGGGAAATTTTCTGCCCAAAAGGCCTTTATCTGAGGCTTGTTACTGTAGAAAATGTTGCTGATGGATGGATTTGGAGGAAAGAAATACATAAAAATCATTAAGAAGTGCATGAACACAGGAATAAAATGTTGAAATAAGAGAAAGCTGAAAATTGCGCCGCAGGAGAAAAATTATTTGAAAAAACCGCGCGATTTTTTCAAATAATTTTTCATTTTTTTAGTAAAGGTTCTAGAAGGTTTAAAACTATGTACTCGTACAAGAAATAAAAGTTATACATTTTTATAAATGTTTTTTCAACTAGAAAAAACGTCGCAGACGAAAAATTATTTGAAAAAAACGCGGTTTTTTTTTTCAAATAAGTTTTAATCATTTTTTTTAGTAAAGAACTTTATCACCTGTTCTAGAAGTGTTAAAACAGCAAAAAAGCGTTAAATGGAAGGTTAATACATTGACTATAAAACAACATCGATAAAGACATACTTAAAAATAAGCATTTTTGAGTTATGAGGCACTTTAAGTAAAAGGTCGTGAAAATAAAAATGTCGCTACCGCTTCTTAATGGGTGAACAGATCGAATATATGTATTTATCGCTAGAATGGTGTTGTAATAAGCTTTCCAACGATACCTATATTGCTTAATAATAAAGGAAAAGTTTCACAGATATGGCTCAATATCTGAATAATACGTCTGAACTTTTGAGGCCCATATCTCGGAAACTATGGGAGACCACCGTTTTTTTATTTTACATTTTCTGCTTAGAATCAAAAGTTCTATCGATGGTGCAAAGAGTTATTACTAAACTATATTTAAGCCCACAAATGTCATATGAATTTGACGCGTATGTCATGTCTGATTATTTGTTGTTGGGCAAATGACTTTACCTTCTATAATTGTACCATGATACGAGTACATACATACATACTTAAATATATACGTACATATTTGGCTATTTCGTGCACCATATCCAAAAACCAAGATGGTGTAGGCAATGAACCTATTTAAGGTTTAAATGACCTAAATCATGTTAGATTAGTTTGCCAAATTTATTTGGATGATTTTAGCTTTCAAAATCAAGTCACTCAAACAGCCGTTTACTGCATATGTCTGTTGAAATGTAAACACATATAAATAGGTTTGTATTATTTTCCTACGTTTAAGAAATCCATTTATCATGTGAACAATTTGAAATGTTCAGTTTTAATGTGAAATGTATCTTTGATTACTGGTCAAATAAATTACACGAAAAATTGCATTCCATCTGAGTGGACAAGAAGCAACAAATCGCCAACATGCAACTGCAGCAGAAACAGCACCAGCGACAGCGTGTGTATGTAATGAACAGTGACATCAGCATTTACAAATAAACAAACCCGAAGACAGACAGGCAAGGCAGGCAGGCGGACAGACAGCCAGATAGGCACTGGCGGGATGCCGACAGTCCAATGGACAGATGGACAAAAGGAGTGAAGCAAAGTGGATACTCACATAAAGTACCACTTAACATCAATCAGGCAAATGAACACCAGAACTACAGGACAGTTGACATGTGAGTAAACAGTCGCTTGGTCTTGGCCGCCGTCGGTCGGTTGTGTACAAAAGAAAATCTGCCGCCGTTTTATTTTGTGCGCATCATCATCAAGCTCAGATCAGTGGCAGACAATAATGCGCCAGGAAAATTCGCACAAAATGTAACGTATGAAAATAGGGATTTCAATGCCAAGGACCTGTGCGTCAAGAAAGCCCACATTCTTATTTTGTGCGCATCATCATCAAGCTCAGATCAGTGGCAGACCATAATGCGCCAGGAAAATTCGCACAAAATGTAACGTATGAAAATAGGGGTTTCAATGCCAAGGACCTGTGCGTCAAGAAAGCCCACATTCTAAAGAATAAAGAAGCAAAGCACCCTCTATTTATATTTTAATACACGAGTAAGTATGTCCTATGTTCTCTTACCACCTGCGGTCAAAAATCGAATAAGGAGCATTCAGTTTACACTCCCATTGTTTATTGGAATCCCTAAAAACAATCACATTGAATGGTAAGTATGTGTGGTGTCACTCCAATCGTTAACAATTCTTTGTAATGTATATGGACGATTTGTGAAAGTCCAAACAAACAATTTACAAATGTGTGCAAAAATATGCAAAATACGTTTTTCGAAGGCAGATTGGAAAAAATCAAGGTAATCTCACGATGATTTAAAGAGTAAACACAGGTTGTTTAAGCCCGTTAATAAAAGAAATATATTTTTATGCTAAATGTTTTCCAGACTTTGCCAACAATAGTTCTGTCATCAGTATGGACTATAAGCCACTACGTGCAAAAGGGTTTCTAGCTTTTTTCGTTTGACTGCAACAGGCACACGGACGAAAGGATAATATATGTGACAGCGCATAGAGAAAGATACCTAAGGGTAAAAAAATCAATTTTCATTTTTTTCTTTTTTTGATGTGGACAACATCTGAGCATCGAATGAGACCGATCCCAAGCCCCAAAAGTGTTCCCTCCCAGAGATATGCGCGTTTTATGAAAGTGAAATCGACGATTCTAAGCGCAAATAGAAAGGGACCTAATCTTTAAAATGGCTCTCCTGAAGAAAACTTTTCATCAACTTTTCACTTTTTTTTTGATGTGGACAACATCTGAGCATCGAATGAGACCGATCACATGCCCCAAACGTGTTCCCTCCCAGAGATATGCGCGTTTTATGAAAGTGAAATCGACGATTATAAACGCAAATAGAAAGGGACCTAATCTTTAAAATGGCTCTCCTGAAGAAAACTTTTCATCAACTTTTCACTTTTTTTTTGATGTGGACAACATCTGAGCATCGAATGAGACCGATCACATGCCCCAAACGTGTTCCCTCCCAGAGATATGCGCGTTTTATGAAAGTGAAATCGACGATTATAAGCGCAAATAGAAAGGGACCTAATCTTTAAAATGGCTCTCCTGAACAAAACTTTTCATCAACTTTTTACTTTTTTTTTGAGCATCGAATGAGACCGATCCCATGCCCCAAAAGTGTTCCCTCCCAGAGATATGCGTGTTTTATGAAAGTGAAGTCGACGATTCTAAGCGCAAATAGAAAGGGACCTAATCTTTAAAATGGCTCTCCTGAACAAAACTGGTTTTTAATCTTAGGTCCCTTTCTATTTGGCGCGTCACATATACATTTTATAAGGGTCTCCGATAAATGTTTTGAGGTGTTGCAAACGAAATGACAAATTTAGTATACACACCATTCTATTGTGGAGGATAATATCGTATCTTCAAAAGAACAATGGCGTATAATTTGTTTTTTAATCTTGAGATAATCGAGCAAAGCTTTAATCAAATCCGGTGTCTATTAAACCTCATTTTTTGCGGTGAATATCAATTTTTTATAGTGCCTTCTTCTAGGAATACATACTCGTAATAGTGTATTCCTAGTACAAACTGTCAAAGTTATAAAGGGTGGCCCATTTAAAATTTGAATCGGCTGTAAAAAAGTACTGATAATTTTTTTTGAATTTCTGGTTTTATTGCAAAGGTTCATGGTATAAATAAATGGCAAAGGTTGAACTTTGAGTGTTATCTGTATTTTTGTGTTTCAATTTTGACTTTCTAACGTTCTTGTGTACACACATATGTGAAAAAATTTGTTTTTCTGTATTATTGGAAAGAAGAAGCATATCGCCCACCTAGAACAGTTAATCGTCTTTGGCTTAGACCAATGACGACAACATCTGAGCATCGAATGAGACCGATCCCATGCCCCAAAAGTGTTCCCTCCCAGAGATATGCGCGTTTTATGAAAGTGATGGTACACCAAAGATACACACATGGCCAAAATAATAAGTACATGCCTGTTCATATTTTCCGCGGCTGTTTTGCTTTATTTTCTTTTAGATGTGATATGGCAACTTTGTCATTATTTGGATTTTATATGATCAAAACAAAGATGCAAAAAGCAGAGACTCGAAAATCCCGTTATTTTTTGTTTCTATGCATATTTCGTGCAGAAGTGCTCTATTTGGTTGGTCAAAAAAATAAGTACATCGTGTTTTTTTAAATATATTTTTTTAAAGTGAATACATTTTAGAGAAGGTTTGTTACTTTATGGCCTAAAGCAATCAAATAAAATAAAAGTTAAATACAATTTCTTAATAGATGGGCAGAAAAAAGCATTGTACGCCAGAAGAAAGACGACTGGTCTCAACGTTAAAAAGCGAGGGGAAAAGTCTTCGAGCAATCGCCAAATCTCTGGGTAGATCGCTGTTTTTTGTTCAAAATGCATTAAAACCAGAAAAAAATTCTGAAACTCGCGGAAGACCAAAAAAGACAGCGACAACAACAGATAAGCACATTGGCACTCTAGCCAAAAGGGACCCTTTCAAATCTTCCAGAGTAATTTCAGCCGATATAGGCAATGTGGTGTCCGCTAGAACTGTTCGGCGGAGACTAGAAGATGCCAAATTACCAGGCCGAATAGCCAGAAAAATTCCCCTGCTTCGAAACAAAAATGTGAAGACGAGGTTGTCCTTCGGAAGAAAATATTTAAGTTGGTCGGGGCCAGTAGGTGAAAAGAAATGGCGTAATATATTGTGGAGCGACGAAACCAAAATAAATTTATTCGGAAATGATAACGGGCGTAATGTACGTCGCCCTCAGGGAAAGGAATTTCATGTCCGTTTCACAAAAAAGACAGTCAAGCATGGTGGCGGAAACATAATGGTTTGGGGCTGCTTTTCCTGGTATGGTGTAGGTCCAATTTACCGTATTACCGATACTATGAACCGATTCGGTAATAAAAACATATTGGAAAATATAATGGTGCCCTATGCTGAAGAAAGCATACCTCTTAGATGGGTTTATCAGCAGGACAATGACCCGAAACACACGTCACGTTTTGTCAAAGATTGGTTCCTCGCTAATAATATAACCCTTCTTGACTGGCCTAGTCAATCACCGGATCTTAATCCGATTGAAAACCTTTGGGGAGAGCTAAAACAGCGAATAGGTAAACAGAATTTTCAAAATAAAGATCAACTTTGGGATTTTGTGCAGAAAACGTGGTATGAAATCCCAATAGAAACCTGTCGTAAACTTGTTAGCAGTATGCCACGAAGAATGCAAAAACTTGTTAAAAACAAAGAAGGATACACTGGATATTAAAAATTAAAAACAAATAGAATTCTATAAAATTCGAATTAAACCTTTTAATTTCATGATTTACAGAATGTACTTATTATTTTGTCCACTCATTTTCGACCCATTTTTTCCATTTGATTGCATTAACGAATTCCTTTATGCTATTAGGTTATAAATATTTGTCTTTTAGTTTAACATAAGTTATAAAAATATAATATGAACTATTTTTAGGCATACAGTAAACGCGCTTTTTAAAATTATCCATACCATATACAAAAATTCATGTACTTATTATTTTGACCATATGTGTACATGTATTTAAATCTTTAAAATGGCTCTCCTGAACAAAACTGGTTTTTACCCTTAGGTCCCTCTCTATTTTGCGCGTCACATATGGGTGAAATTATGGCATTAAATTTTTTTTTGCAGAATTTAATATTTAATGCAGATAGATGTCTTAGTTCTAAGAAAGACTAGTCATTTTTAAAAGGTACACATCTAAATTTTAATTTTTAACGAACGTTCGTAACCAGTGAAAAAACACGACTTACTTAATTTTAATAAGACTGTTGACGAAAAAACTTTTAGATGTGCACCCACTTTAAGTAATGTTCAACCATATTTGAGTTGGTTGAAATCAGGATTGGTTTGGAATTTGAATTTTAGCGAATATTAGATTTACAGGGGGACAGAAAATAAACATCCATAATAATATAAATTGAATAAAAAATGAAATTAATTAAATATAATTTTTAACTAAGGACTGGTTGTATTAAATAAATAATTAATATTTTTGTAAAAAATTGAGAAAATTTCAATTGAAAGTAGTGAGTGCTAGGGACAACCAGGGTAATGATATTTGAACACTTTGGTAGGAAATTTTTTGAAGAACAAATTTATTTTCTTAAAAAACAATTTTAAAGACTTTAAAGGTCCTACTTATAAATAATAAAGTATAATATATTATATTTTCCCGCTTGAAACAACCAAGGACAACAAAGTGGCCCATAATCTCAGAACCAACCATATATTTAAAGCATTGTGGACGCGACCGGAAAAAATCAATTGGCAAAATCGTTAGTTTTTCTCTAGTAATCTTTGATTTTATGTAAGTATGCTTTATGTGGGCCGCCGTGGTGTGGGAGTGTGCACGCCTATCTTGCCAGTTAACTCCGGTTCTAGTCCGGGTAAGAACATCTACAAAATTTCCCCTGGTAAATGCCGACGACTTTACGAGTAAGATAGTCTCTGATCCATGTAAAAACTTCTCTATAAAATGCATACGCCGTTTGGAACCGGCGTAAAACAGTAGGTCCCGGTCAGTGAGTATAAGAATTGAATCGTTCATAGCACACTGATTTGAGAGAAGTTCCCCCTTGTTCCTTAATGGGATTTTGTGGGACTTATGTATGTATATGTATACACAGAGAACCTCGAGTATTCCATCAGTACGACCGAATGTTAGTTGCTGCTCTGTAATTTTTAGTAATTGAAACTAAAACCTCGGTGAAGTATACAAAGAAACCGAACGTACAGAATTCTTGGATCTTAAAATCAACATGCCGATCTTGATCCAAAAAAACTATTTGCTTTTACGCTTTAAGTAAAACATAGATTGAAATGATGATGGAAGTTTTGTACTGATATACATTGGACTAATCTATTGGCGTAAAGTCAGAAATAATTATTTTATTTTCTTCTTGAAAACCACACATCTAAAAAACACCCTTTATTAGATTATTAATGCCTATTTAAACCAAAAAATAGTAACATAAAAAACCGTTTTTGGTTATGATAAAATTATAGTTCATCTTCACTAATACGAGTAATTATTTGGTTGCAACAAAATATTGTTTGCTTAACTATTTGTTGCCATAACTAGTGGTTGTGGCAACTAAATACATTTTCCGCGATTCGTTGGTATGACCGATCATTTAGTTGTGTGTACAATACGATGGTCATATTTTTCATCTTGTGGTACGTCGAAACGAATATCCATTACAATTATAAACATTTGTTGTTGAAACCGAAATTCTTCTTTTGAAACGGAATTATTGTACAGGGTTTTCCAATAGGGACATAACTTCGTATTTTAATGTCAACTTAATGTCATCTTGGTAAAGTTCACGCAAGAGCAACGTTTGGAAATCATTAAAAATTACTACCGAAATTCTGAGTCGGTGGTCGCAACTTTAAGAGCGCTTACTCCAATTTTCCTCATCTTCAGCGATAAAACCCATTTCTGGCTGAGTGGTTTTGTCAGCAACAAACCTACACGCGCTTCAAGAGACACAATTGCATCCGCAAAAAAATTACTGTGTGGTGTGGTTTTCATGCCGGAAGTGTGATTGGTCCGTATTTTTTTTGTCGATGTAAATAATCGTCATGTTACCGTCAATAGAGAGCACTATCGCGCAATGTAAGAAAATTATTTTTGGCCAGAATGGGATGATCTTGACAACGCCTACATGTGGTTTCAACAAGACGGTGTCACTACTTATAGCCACATAGCACGTTTTACCATTGAATTTTATGAAAGGCAAATTCGGTGAACGTGTTATCTCGAGAAATGGTCCGGTCGAATGGCCATCTCGTTTATGCGATTTAACGCCATTGGATTTCTTTTTTTGAGGCCACATCAAGTCATTGGTCTATGCCAACAAGCCAACAACTTTAGACGACCTCAGAGACAACATCCAACGCGAAATTGCCAACGTTCAGGTCGAAATGTGTGCAAAAGTGGTGGAAAATTGGGTCCAAAAAATAGATCGCTGTACATGGGCTCGTGGTGGTCACATGACCGAAATTGAATTTCATTCTTAAAATGTTACATTTGCACTACATCTGAAATAAATCTGAACTCTATTACTTAAATATTGTGTGTTTAATTAATACTTATATATAAAATTGTTATGTCGTTAATGGAAAACCCTGTAGTTCCAACCGACTAATTTTTTCTCTGTGTGTATGTTATGCAACTATTTTACTGTAACTGAAATATATTTGAGATGCGTTTTATTATTAGATATTTGAAACACACCAAATGTGGCATTTTTAAAAGCGTCGAAGAATTAATTGTATCGGCATCGGAAATTTAAATTAATATTTAATATTTTTCTTTTTTTCCAACGTTTGCCAACCGTTGTAACTTATTGAAAATCGAATATTTGCAACAATTTTACTCTTACAGAAATATACTTAGAATGTGTTTTAGTTTTACTAGTCGCATGGCACTTCGATAATAGGAAAGACCGACAATTTTAGGGGTTTTCAAAAAGTCTTCGAAACATTTGGGATCGACTCTGCAATATAAGTATAATGACGCGACATGTAAAAAAATTTAATAAGTGATACACATAAAATAAAAGCTATACAATTTCTTTTTCTTACCAAATCAGAATTTTTTGTTGAAGGACATGGGTTATAATGTTGCTTGCTGGACATTTTGGCTCTTGTGGCCCGAAAACCGCATAGTCAGCAATTTTTGGTACGAATTCAAATGTAGACGTTGGAGCATATAAAAGGTTTGTCATGATGTTATTGCTGTGCTATGATTTAAATTAGAATTTATTTAAAATTATCGTAGACAAATCATCAATGATTTGTTGCAATTTGTAAAGTAACAAATGCATAAATGATTTGTATTCCATCGTGTGCCTCTCTTCCACAGGCCTGTCTGTCTGTCTGTTTGTCGGCGCAAGAGACATATAGGGGAAGAGATTGTCGGGCTTCAGCAGATTGTTGCTGGGTTCTTTAATGCCCTTTAAGAAAAATCAACAGCAGGAGCGTTAGCGGATATTTAGCTAAACCTTTTGCGTGAAGTGATTAACACGCCACTTGTTGCAGTTCGGGGTAACCGCAACGATGTTGTTGCCGCAGTTTTATCACCAATTGTATCGATACTCCACGGCCAAGCTGTGACCCTGAGCCTTTCGTACAAAACACCGAGTATACCTTTTCATGGGCTTTGCCAGGCGGGCTATGAATCTTTCCTTTCACACTTTTAGCATGAACATATTTAGTTAAAAAAAATACTGAAAAAGGAAAGAAATCCTGCCCATACCACCTCCCTCGTTTTGTGGCCATACAAGTGCGACTGTTCTTGCTTCAATACGTTGTAGCTTTTATTATTGATCTTATTTGGAGTTGTGCGAAAATTCGCTTGTCGATATCAAAACTGGAAAAGAAAAAGAAAAAAGTAAAATGCATTAAATTATATTTAAGCTGATTAACAGTTCAATTTATGGTTTGTAGGCGTTGTTATTTTATTCTAAAGAGGGGCGTTCTTTCCGTTTGTATGCAATGTTCTCTTCACAATGGTATGCCTAAGAACAGCATGATTTAATGCCATTGTCCAGGCATCCAAACAGACAGACGGACGAGCAACAATGGAAGGCAGGTTAGAGTTGCATCGCAAACCAAAAAAAACGAAAAAAATCGATGTTGTGATACATTTGTTCTAGATTCTGGCCACAATTAATTACAATTGGTCAAAGTAGGGAACCAGCAACAACAAGAAATTCTCATAAAATGCCATAAACAATTTTGGAATTGTCCTCGGAATATTTTCATTTCCATTTTTACCTGAGCAGCGTAAGCTATGCGCCTTCGAAAAACCGCGCGTATATATGCAAGCAGGCGAATTTATGTAAACAGCGTCTGACTTAACAAGGCCTTAATGAGAGCTTAGATCCTTGAGAACACAGATATTTCGTATACCCTGTACCGAAGGGTAAATTGCAAAAAGTTTTTTTTAATGTATTAAAAGTAACTTCGAAAAAACTACACATTTGAGGTTGCGTTGACATAAAGATACAAAATTGTTATGTTGGCTAATATATTTGGTGTTTTTTAAGCTAAGAAAAATGTACAAATTTGGCTAATATTGCGTTAGCCTTTGAAACCCTGCTTTCTTTATCAGCCAAAGTCCATACAATTGAGGACAATAAAAGAATTGATTTTGGATTAAGCGGATCTTCTTACAGCACGATTCTAAGTTTATTTTTCCTGGGAATAAAATCCTCCTAATCTAGACAAACGGGGAGAGGAGTAATGGGGAGAGAGAATTGCGATTATTCGAAATCAGCTGTTTTGTTTACAATTTGCAAATTATTTTTATGAAGTTGCAAACGTACAAAGTAAAAATAACAAAAAAATATTAAAATGTTCAGTGATGCGTTTGTGATGATAGCAGACAACTTCTGCTCCATATTGGGGCCTCCACCAGAGATTTTGAGGTTTTGTTCTGCCTTGTGCCGTCGTGCGTACTTCTTTTGATCGCCCATCACTGAAAAAGGTTTCGCATTTTCGTCGATTGTGCATTGTAAAGGGTCCAACCATAATGCATGATGTACGAGGGCGACCGCAAAACAAACTGGCCTAACACATTTTCTGTTTTACTAGCAACTTTTTTTTGTTTGTTTTTTAAAAGCAATCTTTTATAAGCCATCTGTCAAAATTTCCGAAATATATAATGATTATTTTCTTTGTTACAGGTGATTGAAGTAAACAAGTTTTAATATATAATAAAATATAATTTTTGAAAAATGGAAAATAAAGAGTTTCGTGCGGTAATTAAACACTTTTATATAAAAGGTTATACGCCACAATTAATCAAAGATGAATTGGATTCTGTTCATGGTGATAATGCACCATCATACTCCACCGTGAAATCCTGGGTTCAACAATTTAAAATGGGTCGTTCAAGTACGGAAGGTGAACATCGCTCTGGAAGACCGAAAAATGCTACTACTATTGAAAACATTAGAAAAATATTTAATGAAGTGACTAAAGATAGACGAATAAAGCTCAGAGAACTTGCTGATATTGTTAAAATACACGAAGAACAAGTTTGGAGTATTTTACATGATGAACTCCACATGAAAAAGCTATCCGCAAGATGGGTGCTGCGTTTGTTGACTTTGCCCCAAAAAATCGGCCGTTAGACCAATTCCGAGGAGCTTTTAGCGATTTATCAGCGTAATCCAATAGAGTTCTTGCGCCGATTCATAACTGTTGATGAAACATGGATCCATCACTACATCCCAGAATGCAAAGAACAGTCAAAACAATGGATAGAAGCTGGTAAAAGTGGTCCCAAGAAGGCGAAAACTGTTAAGTCAGCAGGAAAAGTAATGGCCACAGTATTTTGGGATGCAAGGGGTATAATATTTATTGATTATCTTGAGAAAGGAAAAACTATAAATAGTGAATATTATTGTGCATTATTGGATCGGTTGAGTGAAGAAATCAAGATAAAACGACCGCATTTAGAAAAAAAGTTCTTTTTCGTCAAGATACGAGTAATGCTCCTTCACACACTGCATTTTTAACTCAACAAAAACTGGCCGAATTACGATTTGAAATTGCTCCGCATCCACTATATAGTCCAGATATAGCTCCATCTGATTATTTCTTGTTCCTAAGTTTAAAAAATTCTCGGTGGCAAAAAATTTTCGTCCAATAGCGAGGTTATTGCTGAAACTGAGGCATATTTTGAAGGTCTTGAAAAATCTTATTTTTCGGATGGAATTAAAAAACTTGAAAAACGTTTGATGAAGTGTATTGAGTTGGAAGGAGATTATGTTGAAAAATAAATAATAATAATTCCAAAAAAACGGTTCTTTTTATGTTAGGCCAGTTACTTTTGCGGTCGCCCTCGTACACTTAACGTCAAGTTTTTTGCCCAATTTAATTTAACATTTCTATGTTTCAGCGTTTGTCAAATTCAACCACGAAGGGGTGCACAATTAAGCAGCGCGTTTAGTTTGTTAAAGCCTTTTACGAAAATGGGCGTTCAAATGCACTTCGTTAATTTTTTGGTCAGCATCGGACCCACTATGAACATATTTGAACACGTTAACAAGCAGAATTGCCGCATTTAGGTAAATGAAAATGCAACAGTGATTGTTAATGAGCTGATACATCCACAAAGAGTGACTTTTAGGAGCGGTTTATGGGCTGGCGGAGTCATTGGGCCGGCTAAGCAGTTACCGTAAATGGTATCGCGAGATGATAACGGACTTCTTGTGGCCAGAAGTTGAGGGTATGGAACTGGACGATATGTAGATCCACAGCGATCATGTGATTTGACACCGTTGGACTTATTTTTTTGTATATATTTTAAAAAAAAAGTTTGCGTTATTGACGCCAAGAACAATTATAAGCTAAAGAATGTCATGAGTCATTGAAAATATCGACCATCGGATAGAGGTGTGTACCAGAAACTGTGGTAATTTGGCCGATATTTTGTTTCACACATAATTGTCACAGATCCTTCTATCATAATTGAAAATATTAAGATAATTCTCTAAAAAGTTTTTGTTTTATTTGGGAATTACATCGTGCGTTTTAGTTGGTTAACGAAAAAAAAAATGAAAAATATATAGGGTGATCCATCTAGAGGTATTTTTTCAGAACAAAAAAAAATATAAAAATTCAAATCAAGTGTGGAATCTTTATTGGTTATTTGAAAGGACATTTTATGACATTTATTTTTTGAAAATAATTACCTTCAAATGTTGGCAACTGTATTATGAAAATGAGAAACGGCCGCTGTTTTCAAAGTCAATAAACAAAATTGCCACATTTGGGCTGAAGAGCAACAAAAAGAGGTTCAAGAGAAAACAACTATTATACCCAGAGAAAACCACGGTTTGTAGCGGTTTACAAACTGGTGCAATCATCGGTGCATATTTTTGCACAAATGATGATGGCCGGAACGTAACCGTGAATGGTGCTCGCTATCGCGCCATGATATCGACCTTTATGCTACCTGAAATTGAAGCCCGTAATCTTGACGACATTTGGTTTCAACAGGACGGTGCCATTTGCCATACAGCTTCTCAAACAATGGATCTATTGAGAGGTCATTTCGAAAATCAGCTAATTTCACGTTTTGGACAGGTGAGTTGGCCGCCTAGATCGAGTGATATCACACCTTTAGACATTTTTTTTGGGGGTTACGTTAAGTCCAAAGTCTATGCTGACAAAATAGCTACGATTCAGCTTTTGGAAGCCAACATTATGCGTGTCATTAAAGCCATACCGGTCGAAATGCTCGAACGAGTCATCCAAAATTGGACCCTCAGAATGGAAACCCTAAAGCGTAGTTGCGGCAAATATTTGAAGGAATTAATATTCAAAAAATAAATGCCATAAAATGTCCTATCAAATTACCAATAAAGATTCCACTCTTGATTAAAATTTTTATATTTTTTTTGTTCTGAAAAAAAAAAACATTTAGATGGATCACCCCATATATACATCGTTGCAATTTTTTGGCGAAATTTTTTCAAAATTTGTGTCACATTCTTCCTTTGTTTGATACGAGGGTTGCTATTTATATTTCGGGTCCTGGTAATACTACTGTTCCCAAATGCAAACTGGAACTTCCATTGCACACTTTGACATTTTGTAGCATAACTTCACTCAGAACGTTTTGTCATTTGATGGCGAATAGTTTTGTTTGCAGTGTGCTGAAAAAATTCATTTCAGTCAAAAAATGGAATTACGAGTATCCCGTGAACATTTATGTGCGATAATTTTTTACGGTTCTTTGCGTGGGTTATCGACACAAGAGTGTTTAAATCCACTTGTTTCGACTTTTGGCGATGATACCAAGAGTTCTGTCTCGGACGCCGTTCGCTCACGGATGAATTTCGTGAAGGACGTCCAACTTCGGTCACTTTGCCAGAAACCATCGATGCTGTGCGTGAACTGATTAAGCAAGACCGACATGTGGCATACCGTGAGATTGGGACATCCTTGGGCATTAGTATGACAAGCATCAATAAGATATTGCATGCTTATTTGGCCGTAAAAAAATTTGTTCTCGTTGGATCCCACATAATTTGACGAATGCTCAAAAAAAGGCTCGTATGAATTGGCGCAAAGAGATGTTGAAAAAGTATAACTGCGGTAGATCAAAGGCAGGGTATAACATTATCACAGGTGACGAATCATTAATCTATGCATATGAACTCGAAACAAAGCAGCAATCGACCGTATGACCCATTTCAAGACGAGCCAAACCAACAAAAGTTGTTCGTTTTTTTCGGTATAACCGGCCATGTTGCCACAGTGTCTTTAGTGGAAAGTAGGACGGTCAATTCCGAGTGGTATACAACCATCTGTTTGCCAACAGTGTTCGAAGAAATGAGGAAAGATAATAAGAGAAGACGGATCATTTTGCATCACGACAATGCGAGCTCACACACATCAGCTGAAACGATGAGCTATTTGACCACTCAAGATGTCGAATTGATGGGTCATCTACCGTACAGCCCTGATTTGGAACCCAATGTTTGCTTCTTATTCCCTAGCATCAAGAAAAAAAATGAGTGGTCAAAGTTTTTCATCGCCCGAAGCAGCTGTTGAAGCGTTCAAAAATCATGTTTTGGAGGTGTCTCAGTCGGAGTGGAAACTGTGCTTCGAAAATTGGTTCGTGCGCATGCAAAAGTGTATTGATCTTAAAGGAGAATTTTTTGAAGAACAATAAAACCATTTACAATTATAAATTATTGTTTTTATTGCCGGACCCAAAATATATATAGCAACCCTTAATACCTAGTTTTTTCCCGAGGAATTTTTTCCCATTTTCGAATTTCGTTTAGAATAGCCCCTTATTAGGGAATATAGGGAAAAGAGAAAAAATCCCGGGGAGAAAAAAAATCCCGGGGAATAGCCATACAGAATAGGGTTTTTAGTGATTTTCCTAAAAACTTAAATTCTGGTGTAAACATAACTCTAGGCTTTCAACTATTACCAAAATAGAACTTCACCTTTTAACACAGTATTATTATTTTTTAAGGCATTTAGATAATTTAACCATTCGAACGACTTTGTTCCCTAAATATAGCCATTTGAAGAGTTGGAAACAATGAACTTTACACAGCTCCATAAAAAGTAATGCAGAGACGTAAAATCGCACGATCGAGTGGGCCAGTGAACAGGACCACTTCTCGAAATAAAGTTGTAACCAAATTGAGAGTGCAATAAATTGATTGTTTAGCGCGCAGTATGGCAAGTTGCACCGTCTTATGTCGCATGGAAAGTTGCACCGTCTTATGTCGTCGACCAAATGTCGCTTATGTTTAAGCTAATTAATTTTTGGAAACACGAATTCAGTCAGCATGGATTGATAGCGCCTGCTATTTACCATAAAGAAAGAAATAAAGACCGATGATGACGCCAGCGTGTAAGCCGCACCAAAGGTCAATTTATATAGATTGTCTTCGTTCCAAGGATTGCTCTTATTGACGTAGCCATTTAACCCGAAATGTGCTTCATCACTAGACATAATTCTCTATGCTTTATAAAATTCGTGGGAGATTTATTTTTTTCAAATAAATTTTTGACAGGTTAGAAGCGTTTTTCTTACTGTAACGACTTGCCTCGACGGCATGATAACTTGCCAAACTTTAGTGAACAGAAATGTCAACACAGGTTGACATCATCAGCTGCCATACCAAAGTTATCGATAGTTCCAATGCAGCTTAATCCTTGATAGGTGTAATCAAAGACGATAAATTATACAAGATTGCAAAGAAGAAGCTCATCGCCCATCTTGTACAATTTATCGTCTTTGTTTTCAACGTATGTACTGACTGATGGACATCGTTTGACATTTTTAAGACGATCCTTAGTGTTATACCTTTTTTAGGTTCGTACTTGCTATTTCCAGATATCACAAATGTAATAACAAGTTTACGTTCGATTCAATGGAGTGTGCATGAAGGCGGCATGTATGCTAGAAGGCCTTATGGCGTAGCTCCGATTTCCGCCACTGCATTTTGGTATGCACTCTTCCGAGCCATATTCCTAGTCGGACTTCTTCATTTGCCTCTCATGCAAGGGTTAAACTCCAACAATGAATCTTCTTTCATGACGGTGGCATGAGTGTGTGTGTGTCGGTCCGATTTTGGGGGGGTTTTCTTTATAGTCCGTGGAATTTTGTGCACGATTTGTGCAATGAAAATAATAATGATGCCTATTAATGTGCTCGGCTGAACGCAACCACATTACATTGCATGGCATTGCCAGACGAGCATTATTGTCTAGAAGTTCATACGTCCGACTGCCTCTTCCCTCAGAGCCGCCATTCGCTATTGTAACCCGGCAACAGTATTTGGGTATCTCCGTCTGAGATTCAGCAGGAACAACAGCACAAACAATGGAACGATGACAAACCGAAACCAAATGTAATGCTTACAATTGACGCCAAATAAATCAGAGCAAATATGAAATCAAAATGTTTCTTTCACCCCCCCGCCCCCGCAACCACCCTCTCGTTTTGGCGTTTTGGTTGTTACTGTGTTGCAGCCGAACTGGATGTTGTTGGTGCCGTTGCATATTTCCTTTTTTTGTATGAATATGTAGTAC